>CALNHX010004600.1:0-123725 GCA_940337035.1 Agriotes lineatus
ATATAAGTTATATTACAGGCAGTTCCACGTAATAGCAGTGTTAGTGAACCTGGCGGCTTATGTGACTTTGTTGTGTCAGCGGAATCCACGCGCTCGCCTGAGTTATGACATCTTGCACTTTTTATGTTATCAGCGGCAGTCTGAAGTTAGAACTCGTAATAGTAACATGTACTTTGCGTAATTTTTGTAATCTTGTCAAAATAAAATTGTTTTTAAAAAGGACCTTACGGCAATACGTAATTTAAGTGGCGCAGTCGGTAGGATGGTCAAACGGTGTTAATGAACATAATATCGATTCGTATCAACGATTTATTGACCATAAATAAAAAAATCCGGAACTTGTGATTTTTTTTCGGAGTTTCCAACTTTCAGCATCCAGTTAAGTGAAAGGGAGAGTAGCTTAACGAGAAGACTTCGAAGGCACATCGAAGGAGGCTCTGTGTTCAACCAGGACGCATGGACAGGATAGTGATTTTGCTGTAAGTACCTATGTCATATAGAGGCCCTTGTCAACAATTTAATTCAGATAGTTCTGACGAAGATACAAATTCTGATTCAGACTCGCATTCAAAAATTTTACCAGCAACAATTTTTAACAGTACTTCTTCAAACGCAAATAATTTAAATACGTCAAAAATGACGGAACCACCTGTACTAAAACAGGAATACTTGGGAATGATCCCAGAATTTCATGGAGAAACGGAACTACTCCCTAGGTTTATTGAAATATGCCAAAAATTAGTTACCAAATTTTATAATAAGGATAACGCTGAGGACTTTCAGAATGAATATCTGATGTCTAGCATCTTAGCTAAAATCAAAGGAAACGCTGCAATTAATATCTCGTCTTGTGTAATTATAAATTGGTTAGATTTAAAAACTGCATTGTTGAATACTTATGCTGATAAACGTGATATTTACACTTTAAATATTGAACTCACAAATTTAAAACAGGAAAACGAAAGCGCATTTGAGTTTTATAATAGGGTTCAACAAGTATTAAATTTAACTGTTGCTAACATAACAACTCAGATGGTAAAAGCAGAAGCCATTATATTAACACAATATTCTCGCAACTTAGCTCTAAGAGTGTTACTACTAGGTTTAAAAGATCCAATTGGTTCTTTAATGCGTACTAAAAATCCTGCAGATTTAAATGCTGCATTGCGTATGTTAACCAACGATTTTCAATTAACGACTAGCCAGCAAAAACCAGCTCAGTCGTCCAAGTTTAAATTTTCACAAAAATTAAACCCTCAGAATAAACCATTCTTTCAAAATAGACCAAGAATGACATTTCCCTTGCAATTAACAAATTATCCTCATAATTCGCAACCTGCGTTTAAACAAAATTATTTCTATAGCAATGCACAGGAACATTCTTCGAATAATAATGCACGTCCACAAAGTAGTAGAAATCAAGTTGATGTTTTTAGGCCCAATCAAACTAAAAACTTTCCAAAACCAACTCCCATGAGTATTTCTACAAGGAATACCTGGAAACCTCAGAATTCACAATTTTCAGGCCAAAATTATCGCCAAAACCAGTTCAAACCCAACAATCAAAATTATATAGTTGAAGAACTGCACAATATCGACGATTCTCAACCCTCAGTTGAAATGCCCGATGAACATGACGATAATGAAGCCGAAAATCAGTTTTTTCGGGAAGAAGCCTCGGAACATCTAGAATCCCAAGATTTCAATTGAATTCATACAATGACAGTGCATTACCCTATATTTTATTTCCAGAAAATAAATTAAAAATTTTAATAGATACTGGAAGCACTAAATCTTTTGTTAATCCTAAAATCGCTCAAAAATGTTTTAAAAATTCAATTATAAATGACCCTTTTCAAATATCAACAGCACACGGTACATCAGTAGAAAATTTTAGTACTCGTGTCCCCTGTTCAAAAATATTTAAAGCCAACGTAGCTCCATTAAAATTTTATTTATTCAATTTTCATAAGCATTTTGATTGTTTGCTTGGAATGGATAATTTAAAATTACTTAAAGCAACAGTAGATTTAGATAAAGACTTGTTAATAACACCCAATGCACAAATAAAAATAAATTATTATAACTCGCCAATGGTAGTACAACCTAATTCTGAACAAATAATTAAAATTGATGTTCAAAATATTAAAGAAGGTGACGTAATCGTACCTTATACAAAAATTGCAGATTTAGAAATACCACAGTGCCTTACTAAAGTGCACAATTATCAAGCAATTTGTTCCATTCGGAATCAATCAGATTCTATTAAAAATGTAGGTTCCCTAAAACCATTAAAAGTAGAAAAATTCGATGAATACGAATCTCTTGGTAAAAGGAGTCCTAATTTTAATAATTTGAATTTCGAAAAATACAAATTCGACATTTCAATGGTTCGAACTGAACATATGAATTCAGAAGAACGTCAAACTATTTTAAAGCTAATTAAAGAATATTCCGATATATTTCATGTTGAAGGTAACCAGTTAACTTTTACAAGTGAAGTTAAACATTCAATAAAAACTGTAGATGAAATACCAGTCTACACTAAATCGTACAGATATCCTGAAATTCATAGGAAAGAAGTACAAAGGCAAATTGCAAGTATGTTAGAGCAAAATATAATTAGGCCTTCGCATTCCCCTTGGTCATCTCCAATATGGATAGTCCCCAAGAAACTTGATGCATCTGGCAAACAAAAATGGCGAATTGTGATAGATTATAGGAAATTAAATGAAAAAACTATAGGTGATAGGTATCCCTTGCCAAATATCAACGATTTGCTAGATAAATTAGGCCGTTGTCATTATTTTACCACCATTGACCTCGCATCAGGGTTTCACCAAATTGAAATGGCTGAAGAGGACATTCAAAAAACTGCTTTTAGCACAGAAAATGGAAAATTCGAATTTTTACGCTTACCCTTCGGGCTTAAAAATTCGCCGTCCTGCTTCCAAAGGGTTATGGACAATATATTAAGGGGTATACAAAATGAAAAATGCCTCGTGTATCTCGACGACATTATAGTTTTTAGTACTAGCTTACAAGAACATGTCGATCGCTTAAAGGAAGTATTTGATAGGCTAAGGCAATCAAATTTTAAAATTCAACTAGATAAGTCAGAATTTCTAAGGAAGGAAGTTGCTTATTTAGGTCATATTGTAACAGCAAATGGTGTAAAACCTAACCCGGAAAAAATTAAAGCAATTCAATGCTTTCCATTGCCAAAAACCACCAAACAAATAAAAGGCTTCCTTGGTCTTTTGGGTTATTATAGAAAGTTCATAAAAGATTTTGCAAAAATCACAAAACCTTTAACTAAGTGCTTAAAGAAGGATTCTGTAATAAATCCTAAAGATCCCGAATATATTAAATGTTTTGAGTTATGTAAAAATTTACTAATTAACGAACCAATCCTTCAGTATCCAAATTTTTCTGAACCATTTATTTTAACGACCGACGCAAGTAACTTTGCGCTGGGCGCCGTTCTTTCTCAAGGTAAAATCGGTTCCGATCTACCAATAGCTTATGCAAGCAGAACTCTTAATTCTTCAGAAATAAATTACTCCACAATCGAAAAAGAGCTCTTAGCTATCGTGTGGGCTGTAAAATATTTTAGGCCGTATCTCTTTGGCAGAAGATTTAAAATTGTAACCGACCACAAACCCCTTCAGTGGCTATTTTCACTTAAGGAGCCAAATTCAAAGCTAGTGAGATGGCGTCTCAAACTAGAGGAATTTGACTACGAAATTATTTATAAAAAAGGTTGTTTAAATAAAAATGCAGATGCTTTGTCTCGTGTAGAACTTAATATGAACGAAGCCACAAAAGAACCTCTAATATTTGAATATATGGAAACATTTAACGAACAACTTAAACCAAATCCAAATCAAACTGATAATGAGTCAATTATTGTCGAAACGGGTGATGTAGATAACTTAGCTAACGCCGTCGAAGACAGTAACGCAACGGTTCATTCAAATATCGAAGACCCAATAGCAGGGATTCCTATTGTTGACTGTCCCGTAAATTTTGGGAAAAATCAAATAATTATCTCAGAAGTAAACTTTGCACCAGCAGAAATTTCTAAAATTAAATTATATGAAACCAAGCAAAGAATATTGGTACAATTTTCAAAAAATAATTATGAACAAGAAATAATTAGATTTATTAAAGAACATGTAGTGCCAAAAGTTAAATACTATGTTTATTTTGAAGACCCAATATACGAAAAATTTAGCTCTGTGCTTCAAAAATATTTCAAAAATTCTCAAATTAATATGATTAAATGTACTAAAAAATTAATCGACGTCATTAACGATGACGAAATTAAGCAAACTATTCAAGCTCATCATGAAGGCAAAAGTAATCATAGAGGAATCGAAGAAACAGTAAAGCGAATAACCAATACGTACTATTGGCCCAATCAACAAAAATCTATTCAAACTTTTATAAACGATTGTGAAATTTGCCAATTAACAAAATATGACAGGAGACCACTTCGATTAGAATTCAATATTACACCTACTGCTGTTAAACCATTTCAAATTGTACATGTCGACAGTATATCTTTAGAAAACTGTAAGTTTTTGACAATCGTAGATTCTTTTTCTAAATATGGTCAAGCATATAAGCTTAATTCGTCACAAGGAATTGAAGTAGTTAATAATCTTGTAAAGTATTTTACCCATCATTGTATACCAGAACAGATCATTTCCGATAATGGATTAGAATTTAAAAATTCAGTTGTAAGAGAACTACTACAAACCCATAGAATAAAAATTCACTTTATTAGTTCGCAACACCCCGAATCAAATGGTATTATTGAGCGTTTTCACTCAACCTTAATAGAGCATATTAGGCTACTTAATAATCAAACCGAATATAAAAAAGAACCAATCGAAATTAAAGTTAATTATGCACTTTTAGCTTACAATAACACTATTCATTCTGTAACAAATCTTAAACCATACGAAATAATAACAGGACATTTAGGTACAGAATCCCCTTTTAATCTAGAAATAGACAAACAATTAGTAAACAATTATATTTCTAATCACAAAGAAAAACTTAACTGTTGTATCAAAAATTAAACGCAGATATACAACAACAAAAGGAAAAAGTTATAAGTAAAGCAAACGAAGTCCGCGAAAACTTGAGCAAAATTCCAATTCCAACAAGAGTGTTTGTCAAAAATAAACAAAAACAAAGCAAAACGCGCAATAAATTCAAACCTGAAGTAGTTAAAAGCATTAATCCCAATCTAAAAACAGCTGAAATTAATCCCACTCATCATAATACTGTTAATAAAATACACATTTCGAATATTAAAAGACCGAAGTGTAAAACTTATAAATTTAAAAACGTTTCAGGTTCCTTGCCATCGGACAAGGGATAGAAATAAAGAACATCACCGAAAATTTAGGCGTTCTACCCATAAACCTGGGATCCGCCAAACTTCAAAGAACGGATCACACGTTCGTCCATTATTATAATTTAGAACCGCTATATATAGAGTATAATAATCTTAATATTCAATACGAAAATCTTAGGTTAAGTATAGCTAATAATGAAGCTTATACACGAGAATTAGATAATTACAATAAGGTAGCTCAATTTAGTAGTAAAACAATATTGGCAAAGATCGAAAATATAAAAATTCATAGCTTAAATATCCGAACCAAAAGAGGTTTAATCAATGGATTAGGATCACTAATTAAAGGCTTAACTGGAAATTTGGACGCTAATGACGGAGAAAAAATCTACAAAATTATTAATCATTTAGAAAATAACCAAGATTCACTAAAAACTCAACTAGAAATGCAATATTCCGTTAGCAACCAACTTGTTCGAAATTTTAATGATACAATACGAGATATTCAGCATAATGAAATAATGTTAAAATCTAAAATAATGCAGCTCAGTGATCGTGTTAAGATCGAAGCTACACGTCAAGATATTCTTTTCGCTGGAAGTTTGTTTAACCAATTACTAATTCTTTATGGCTCACTACTTAATACCTTGCAGGATATAGAAAATTCAATAACTTTCTGCAGAGTAGGAACCTTGCATCCTACAATAATTAAATCCAAGGAATTGTTCCTTGAACTCCAGAAAATTTCGGATCATTATAAGAATCAGTTTCCCTTCGAATTAAAGTACGAAAACATCTTAGATTTTGAATCCATTCTAAAAGTAAATTGTAAAATCGATTCAAATAAAATTACATATTTTCTGTCAATACCTATTGATTTTGAAAAAGAATATGACCTCTACTATTTAGTCCCGATTCCTTCAAAACATGAGTCAGAATTTGTGACAATTATTTCGAGTGTAAAATATTTGCTAAAGTCAAAATTTGGTAATATGATAACACCTCTAAATGACAAATGTACCCAAGGCAAACCCTACCACTGTTCATATCAACTACAATCAAATTATAAAGCATCCTGTGAAGAGGACATCCTATTGAATGGAAATTCAAGCAAGTGTCTCTTTACAAAAATTGAAATCTTAGAAAATCACATCGAAATCATCCCCGAAATTAACCAATATCTGTCAGTCTTTCCGAAAGAAGAAAAGCTCCAAATTCAATGCCAGAAGGACATCGAAACAAAATTGCTGTCAGGAATCTATTTAATAAAAGAAAATCCGCATTGCAACTTATTTTTCCGAGGCCGAGAACTACGTTTTCAAGAAGCCACTTACGGAAGACCGTTGGTAATGGACATGCCACATTTTAAATTGGAGAATAGCATTCTACCAGAATTTAAAATTAAATTGAATAATTTACATCTCCAGGAATTACCAATAAATCCAATAATTCCGATTAGGGAAACTTATCGGGAAACATATCATATCCCCAGTGGCTGGACGATTATTCTGTACGTAATATTAATTATCGTCGTAATCCACATTTTAATCAAGAAATGGAAAAACATCCGAAGAAAAGGAGTCTCATCAAAAAATCAAGAATTGGAAGCCCAACCTTCAAAAACAACAGTGAAACTTCCGGAGGAAGCTTCGTTCTAGGGATGGAGGAGTTATATTACAGGCAGTTCCACGTAATAGCAGTGTTAGTGAACCTGGCGGCTTATGTGACTTTGTTGTGTCAGCGGAATCCACGCGCTCGCCTGAGTTATGACATCTTGCACTTTTTATGTTATCAGCGGCAGTCTGAAGTTAGAACTCGTAATAGTAACATGTACTTTGCGTAATTTTTGTAATCTTGTCAAAATAAAATTGTTTTTAAAAAGGACCTTACGGCAATACGTAATTTAAGTTATATGTGTGTTGTCTTTAAACTTAAGGGTAACAAAAGTTAGGAGAAGTTAGCGTATTCAAGGAAAATTGCGAAACCTCTTGAGCGTCTAGTGCCTTGAGCTTCAATAGTAAAGCAGCTGCGATATTCACGAGTTAAAATTAATTGAGGCATTATATTAAATTATAATGGCCATCGATTTTACTACGATGAATAATATACAATTGTTCAACGATATAATAGTAGCCTACTTCATCAACTTTTACAGATTCCAAAGACTAAAATAGGTTTTAGGTATTTTATTACTTCGCTAATTAAATACTAATAAAGCGAATTTATATACTGCTAATATTAAACATGCTTTCCTCCTATATAAAATTACTTTATGAGCTAATTACTGCTTAGATACAGTATTAAATTACACGATAAAAAACTGCATCACTCGTAAGAAATGTTATTCTAAATTATGTTTTAATTTTATACAAAATTTAAAAATGCAGTAAATTTATGATGCACTGTTCTCTAAGTTTGACGTATTTCTGATCTAATCTTAAAACAAGAAAATAAAAGGCATTAGTTATTTAAACTGTTGGTATAGTTAAGTTGGTATGAGCTACGTTGTTAGTAAGTACTGAAATAAAACACAAGAAAGATTATTAAGATTTTAACAGAATGTAAAATAAGTAGGTCAAGCTTGGATGATTATGTGGGTAGCCATACTGATACAAACATTTACGATTTTTTGGCCAAAATATTAGCCATGCTGCTATCACAAATGTTGGCCAAAAATCATACATGTTTGCACCACATAACCATCCGACTAGGACTAGGCAAAGAAATGCTTCAGGCTTTAAAACTGCACAGTAGAATTATGAAAATTTGGGCACCTTGTCGTTAATCATAACATAAAAACATATCTAGCTAATGAATAACACACCACCTACCTTTAGTGAATCGCTGTATACCTACATAAATTGTACAGGTGAAACGGCTTCGGAAAGAACACAAAAACATTATCAGCAATAGAAGCATTTAATAAAACCCAAATAATTGCAGTAACATATGAATTATATACATAAGCCATGAATACTAAAGTGACTGCAACTTAAGATTTGTAAAACAATTGCCTAACACATAAATTAACCATTAATAGAAATCAACTTCCAAATATTTTAGTCACAATATATGCTAATTAATAGCTCGGGGATACAACTCAGGATCGCCACCTGTAAGTATCGCAATTGATATGTGGGCACAACCTCCAAAGGACGCGGCGGAAGTGAGTTTTGGACACATACACGCGTCAGTTTGAATTTCTAAGGCCTTAGCAAGAACTGGTTATATTTGCGGCAACTGCCTTTGTCGATAGAAACGCTGAGAAATGCATGTAATTACATTTTGATTGGTTGTTATGTCTAGCGATCGTGAGGGGAAAAATCCTGGTTGTTGCATCTTGACAAAAAGAACTTTTAAGCAGGATTTAGCTGCATTATTTCGTAGAATCCCAGGACGCCACGAGCAAAGAGAGCAACTAACTGCGGAAAAAAGCGGCCTAAAGCGAATTCCAGCTTGCACGTCGAAGCGAAAAATAGGAGGCCCAATTATTCTTCGAGTAACTGTAGAATAACCTTAAGAAAGCAGCATGGGAACCGGCCTAAATATCGAAATTAGTATACAAAATGTAACTAGAAGAGGCATTCTTACCAAAGCTGTTTACGGCTGTTCGTGAGGAAAACAACGCCGCTAGCGGTTTTCGTTTGTTTAAACAAGGGCGGTCTTGGCCTGCTCATAGAATTTGAGATCCTCGAAGGCGCGTCGTGAAATCAATAATCGAGAAACTCGAATGTTTGCTAGCGAGTCTACTTAGGACAAGCCAAGCGAGCGTGCTTCGAAAAGAAAAGCCTTGCAGGTGCCTTATGTCTAACGTCAGGCGCTTTATGCGATGAACCTGAATTCCTTTGCTCCATTATTTAAATATTAAGTGGTCCGAAAGAAGATGCGAATTGCTAGAACGCGCTATTGAAATGAAGCGTTACAATCTTGTAACATCTTGTCATTCCCTTTCACAATGATTTCCGTTTTATTTTCGGAAGTCTTCCCTTAATTTATTTTTGTGTCTTTGCCTTACTTTTTACTATTTTCGTTTAGCCCTCGTATTCTATATGTTTATTTTTACCTTTTCATGCTGTCAAGTCTAAGTTTTTCTCTTTTTTATTTTCCTCTATTTTGAGCTTTACCATTGCTACCACTTTAATTATTTTCTTTATATAATATCATTGCTAAATCGAATTTTAACCCTGATGTGTTTTATACTTTGCATATATTTATTCTATTAATACGAAGTGGGGAGTTTCCGATTAGTAAGTTATTTAAAATAAGATAGTATATTATTCTCTGTCCATTTCATGTTGTGAGATGTTGTTGGAATTTACCTTTCGATGTTTCTGAGAAACCATTCTATTGATGCAATACTCTAGAAATCATCCAGTTTATGTTTCCTGGGTGTCGCATTTAGTCCATATACAATCAACATCGTTTCTGTTTATTTTTGAATTAATAATTCCTTCTTTCTGTTATACAATTTGTTGTTTCTTATTCTTGTGCCCACTGGTTGTTATAAGTCATGTGATTATGTACGGCACTTGACTGTGTACCACATTCGCCTTTTTTGTGGTTTCTGTTACTGCAAGAATGCCATCGCTTCGAATTCTAATATTAACCCTTCTCTCATTCTGATTTTTTCCTAGATTTTTGTATTACACTTCTCTTATTTTTCTTTTCAAACTATTACGAGTTTTATTCCACTTCCATTGTATACCGTGAATTATATGCTTCTGGTGTTCTATTTTGACTATTTCTTCTCTACTCTGTTCTATTTTACTTTATGTCTGTAGTTAGCCCTGTATAGATTTTCCTTTTTGTCATTAATAAAAATTACTTCTTCTTGTAAGTGCGCCATTTGTTTTTATACTTGATCAATTTTAATTTGTCTTCGAAACTTTTAATTTTTTACCTGTTTATTACACTAATCCGTAAATTTCATCAACTTCTATGTCGATGTTCAATGGCGTTTTCGTAAAGTTTCTAACTCTTACTCTACTTTGTTGCTCTGCCAGCTAATTAAGAAAAGTAGCAAAGTTAGTCGACTTCTTAGCTCGAGCTGGTCGTGGCTTAAACTAGATACTCTATAAGTCTATACAATAATAAAAAAAAAGGACGCAAATAGCAACTAACCCAAGCACTGCTAAAAAAAAGATAGATGTCAAAAAGGCGCTACTAATCCAATTCCTGACAAAGAAAGAGAACAACAATAATGCATAAATAAAATGGCAAGGGATAAGTAAAGGGTAGTATAATTTCTTCGTTAAAACTCGGTAGTACAACAAACTATGTAAAACGGTAAAAGGCATTTAAAGCTAACAATCAAATTTCGGGGTGGAGGGGGGGGCTCAAGTTAACCAAAGTAAAATTCATGTATATTAATTAAAAGTTATAAATACTACAGATTATTCAACACTATAATGAACGAACCAATGAAAATTGTGCAATTTGTCAGAAACGGCCAATCAAAATTGACTGTCATTGAAAACACCTAATGTCACAGTGTTTTCACGCGAGCCCTATTGGTTTCAATGATTTAAATTTAGTGAGTAGCTTTTGACTGACATTTCACCAAAACGTCAAAGTCAAAGTTTGCAAATCAGCGTCGTTCTAAAAACTCATAATAATCGTGTTAGAAGCTCCAGTATCGAATTAATAGTGGAAAACGTTAAAAAGGTGTACTGTCAAACACGGTAAAAGTAATCTACCCATATTGTTGAATAATCTTTCCAAATACCACTCAAGGCTACATTTTTTAAGAGAAATTTTTTCGTCAACATGCAAATTATTGCAAATTTCTCTCAACAAAAAACTGCTCAAATTCCACTCGACCTGCGGTCTCGCGGGATTTTTAACGCAGTTTTGGTTTCGAGAAATTTAAACGCAATAATTTGCATGTGAACAAAAAAATTTGGCTCAAAATATTTACTTTTATGATATAAAAACTTGTATTCAAAAGGAGCACAAAATTTCATGTAAATCTTATAATTTACTCAATAAAATTGTTATCTGCTGAAGTCCGCTATAAACAAATGCTAATCTAATACTATACAAATGAAAATGAGCCATGTTCAAATCAAATACATTTTGAAATAAATTTACTTACAAATTATTGAATTTAAAAATTTCTTATATCTAAAACATTGTCTACATTTTTAATTGTAAAAATGTCTCTTCGCGCCACTACACGTTTTATTATTTGCTTTGCTCTGTTCACTCGCGGAATTGCACTGATCCTTTTAATAAAGTTCACTTCCTTCATAAATGCTTTCGATGTCCATCTGTTTGATTTTCACTCATTTTTTTTCTGTCTTGCTGTTTGCTTTTCACTCGCTTTATAATGTCTTGTCTACTTCTCACAATTGCTATTTTCTGTCTTTATGTCTGCCTTCTTAATTGCTCGTTGCAACATTATTATTTCTCTGGCTTCTTACACATTTTTAGATTGTTCACAATTTGACCTACTTAGCTATATTGAAATCTACGCTTCATTGACCTCCACATAGCAAACATTTTTGTGATTGTTTATTTCTTTTTGTTTGGCTATTCCCAAACCTGTTTCTGTTTCTGGAAACAAAGGCAGGTTCCCGAAGAAAGAGAGGGATACCCAGAAAAAGATGGATGGATGCGGTCAATGAGGATTTGCGACAGTTGGGTGAACAAAATTGGAAAGAAGCAGTAACCGACCGAAGGAAGTGGAAGCAACTTGTAGAAGCCTTGGGCCAGTAGGCCTGTTGCGCTGATATATATATTCCCAAACTTAATATTTAATTAATTTGAAATTCGACTGCAACCCTGTGAAAAACAAGCTTTGTCCTTTGCGTTCCTTTCTCAATTCATTTATTAATACTGGCATCTCTTTTCCAATGCATTTACTGAATGAAATTTAAGCTTAGTATTGCAGCTACATAAAATACCCCAACTCTGTGCTTATTCACTTCGGATGCTCCATCGAATAACACAGTATGTGATAATGAGTAAAATTGTGGGAAACAAGAAAACACTTTAGATCGATGGCCCCATACTCTGCATGCATTCCCAAAGTTAAATCCTGTATATTCGCAGTATGTATTAAAGTATAATTTTTACTGTCTGACCAAAAATCTAACAACCCTAAAGTTTCATGGTAAAATGTAGTTACTGTGTTTTTTAAATCCAATGGGTGGGCGGAAGTGAGGATTAAATTAATTTTCTACACAGTATCTACAAGAACAGTTTTATTATTTTTTTACGATAGCTATTCGAATTTTTTTATCAAAAAGATATGCTGGACAACTTAAACAAATACAAAAACAATAAAAATAACCAAAATTTATGATTTAACGCTCTGCACACCAATAACAAACACTCAAAAATTAAGGTTATGTAGGTACGTTGAATGAGCATGTCTGCAACAAAACACAGTATCTCGTAGATACTGTGTTATACACAGAATTTTGACAAAAAAGTTTGCTCGGTGTTTTTTCTAAAACACAGTAACTAACCAGATACTGTGTTTTCTTTGGTTCTTTCGAACATTATAGTGACTAGCTGTGTTTTGAATTGGAGAACAGAAGAAATGCATGTAGATACTGTGTTTATGGGTAGCTGTAAATAGGTAACCAGTATATATAGCTCAAATCTGATTAGCTAGAAAGATGCGGGGCAACACAGTATCTACATATGAACATTCAGCTCAATTTCACATAAAATGTTGGATACGTGTGTTTCGATGGAGCAGCCGACTTGTTTTCTAAACTGTACTGCAAGTAGAGTAGAGTAGAGCCTCAGGCATAAGACCATTACAATATATGTAACCTTTTTTACTTAGCGGTGTAGAGGCTGGTGCTTTGTACGTACGTCTTAATCGTCTGACGGTGCAGTGCTCAACTTGGATCGAGTCCGAGTTACCATAGCAACCAGTGTGGTGATGTGTTGACCTTGTTAGCCTATATCTTATGTTACAAAAATCAATTAAAATAAATTAAAACCTACCGTCACGGTACTTGATACGCATCCAATTCAATAGCGTTCAAAGATATTTTGACAAATTGTGTTCCCACATCGGCAAGTGACTATGACATACTATATTTATTTAAGTACAAAGCAAATCTGGTACTTCAAGAATATTAACACGAACTACTACAAATCACAATAATTCTAATTTGCAAATTATGTTAGGGTACAGCATTTATAACCCCCTTAGCCACAAACTTCAACCCTTCGATAGGTCGGTTATGCAGCCTTTTAAAGATTCTTAAAATGGAGCCTGCACACTGCCCATGCAAATGTATCCAAACTTAAAAATAACTCTCAAGAACATTGCTGGTTTTGTTAATGCAGCCTTTTCTTGAATTTGCAGAATGGAATTAGCGCAGTCACGGTTTTCTTGTACAGGAATCAGTTCACTGAACCGCAGTGTTTTGGTTGATTTAGATTTTGCAGCATCACTCATTGGTCAGCTACGAGATAAACCAACCAGCAATCCTAATGAAAGTGGAGCTGAGCCATCTTCATCTGTGTCTTGTGCCTTACAGAAACCTGAAAACCGGAAAGTTCGTCAAATTCAATTTGAATTATCGACTTCAAGCCTTGATACATCTTTGATGCATAATAATTAGTTTTTTTATTGAAAGCTGGAGCGAATGATTGGAAGAGAAAACAACTGTCTCTTTATTTTTTTTTTATTTCGCTTTTAAGTAAAAAGGCTTAAATATTTATTAAAGACGAGAAGACCCTATAGAGTTTTATATTTATTTAGTAATAATTTATTTAGAATTTTTTAGTTTTTTATTTTTTAATTATTTGGTTGGGGTGACTAAAAGATTTATTAAACTCTTTTAATTTTATTATCACAACCTCGACCCGAACTAATATCTCTTGACACATCTTTGACTCAACCTCATTCATCACAACTTCAAGCCGAGCCAATAAATCTTGACATACCTCAATACTCTTCAATTTCTTCTCACATCCCCTACATAATAAAACACTGCTGGACCCTGTGGTTTGAAAATATCACAAATATTTGTTTGGTGAGGGGTTTTAACGAATTTGTGATATCATCTACATCATTATTGTTAATCTGTCCAATATCTCTTCACTCTTAAATGGCAACCTTGTTGAAAGTTTTTAGTTCCTCCTCGCCACCTTTTTTCTGATTTCGTTTCAATCTGACCCTAACAGTTTTTCCGAGGGGTATTCCCCGGGAGAATTTTGGTGTTCAATTTCCAAGAATTAGTTGGGAATTAGAAGAATTAAAGAAATTAGAGGAATTAGTTGGGGAATTAAGAGAATTAGATGAGGAATTAGGGGGAATTAGTTAAGGAATTAAGAGAATTATTTGAGGAATTAGGGCATCTATCAGGAATTACAACGCAGCGCTCGCAGCTCTAGACAAACATATTTAGCAAACAATGTGAACGACCCCGTGATAGAGTAGCCTCCACACTCGTTTTTTAGGGTGAGTAGGTGCATTATTGAATTGGTTTAGTGTACCTACACTAAACTAGTCTTCCCAGTGACGACCAGTGACTACAGATTTATAAAATCAAATCAAGGTATGTTAATCTAGTGAAGTCTTCTCGTGTTTATTCTCATACGAGCAATTAAATAATTATAACCTCAACCGACCGCAGATTAGGAACTATTAGCGCAGTCAAACTTTGTTTTACTATAATAATAATTCCAACAGTTTGAAGATTTTGGTGAAATATTCATTTGGGCGTACTGATACGTATTTCAACAATGACTCCTTCATTCTAACTCTTATCATTTTCAATATACCGGGTAATTTACAAAACATTTACACTTCATAAATGTCGATTTCTGTCTGAACCTAAAAATCAATCTATGGTTCCTTATACATGGTGTGTTAAAAAAAGAGTAACAAACTTTAAGCGGCGAAAGCACTCATCAAAATAAGAAACAACTCTTCTGTGAGCATAAGACCGAAAATGCATTTTAAGAGAGCTACAGCCCTGAGACGAGTAATAAAAAAACACGTACTTTATAAATTAAAATAATACAGACAAAGCAAATTCGGTGTAATGTAGCCTATCTACGCTATTTTAAATGATGAATTATATAACTTTGAAAAAAGTTGCTATAAGATTCATATGGGGTAGCTTCTACAAGGAATCGTGGATGTTTTTAACATAACATTTTACAATCAACATTTTAGTCCATGCTGGTTAGATATTCGAAAAGGTTAGACTTTTCTACATAAAAAAGGTTTTCTTGATTGTAATTGCTGAAAGCTGTAGTTTACCAGAAAAGCAATTCAAGATTGATTCGCAACTTCAGAAATAGCAATGTTTTCCTTTCACCATTCTGGAATCTGTAGATCCCTCAAGACGCATTTCCAGAGCTATGTTCACAAGAACTTTTTGTCTTATTTTGAGTACTATCAACTCTAATGTTTGATAACTCTTTTTTCGAAACTCTGTGTTTAGCTTTTGGAGGCTATAAAATTTCGTCTCTTCGGAAACAATGATTTACTGTATTTTTACAAGTGGGATCCCCTGATTTTGTTTACAATATAATTCTACACATAAAACGGTATTTGAAACTTACTTGCAACATTTTAAATTTATATTATTGTTCTGTTTTTAGATATTGTTGTGGCAGCATTTCAAGACTGGTAGTTTTTTTTTGTGAAAGTTAATCATACCTAGGAATCAATTATAGAATGATAAAGTGCTTAATTATTAAAACGTACAAAGTTGAATTGGAGCAGTAAAAGTACAGTATAACTATTCAAATTTTATTTAATATTTTTTGCACGATAGAGCGATTTCACTTAGTTACCGCATTTGTTGCCAAATCAGTAAGTTATGTTTACCGTAATTACAAATTCGAGGTTAGCAGATTAGGTTTTGCGTCAGTTTTGACACAGACTGACGGAAAACCTAACCTGCTAACTAGCCCAGTCAAATGTTACACAAAAAATGCGTGAACTAACATTAAATCGGGTACTAATAATTTTTGGAGAAGTGTTTCAGACCATTACTGGGACTAAAAATCTACATTTGCAACCCTCAGAAACCTGTGCTCGCTGAATGGCGGTCGAAAACAGCAATTTTTTACGATTTTTTTCGATTTTTTGACAAGATCTCCTAAACTATACGTTTTTTTGAAAAAAATCAAAATAGTTTTTGTAAGTTATATAGTTAAGAAGATACGGCTTTTCAAAGATTGACCTTTTTTTTCAAAAAGTGAAAATTTTAAGTTTTCTTCATGTTTCGAGTTGGGATACCGGCAAAATGACACATCCTATAGAAAAGTCAAGAGCATAAAAGTTGTATGGAATTTAATAAGCTTTAATTTGAGCTACTGCTGTATCTGTCTTTGTAGCTCAAATAGTCTCGTCAGAAAACGATGAAAAAAATGCTTTTTTGGTTGAAAGTTGAGTGACATCGTTTGCTCCACCAACACCTCAATTAATGCTTTTTTTCATAACATGTTGGCGTAAACTGTAGTATAACCAAGTTGAGAAAGTTTACAGTGGTTTTTATAGTAATTGAAGAGACGCCTATACCCACATCGTGCTCGATGGTGGCTACTTGCTCCACAGATGTGTGTGGCACCGAAACACACCAGACTAGTGATGGGCATAACAAGACAATTTTCATAACCGAATTATTTCCATTCGAATCATATTAATAACCGATTGATTATTTGAATAATCATTCGAATCAATTTTGGCTGTCGATTCGTTTCGATTAAGTCAGCCGGTTTGCCGGTTGGCGGTTCACCGTCATCTGCATCGGCATCGTAACTTGCAGATAGCAGAGGAACTCAGTTAATCGTTAATTATAATAATTGTATAAATAATTTTTATTTGATTTCTAAGGAGTTTAAACCATTGAGAATAGCTATATTAATACTAATCATAAAGAAATTATAAATATGCGAATACAAAGTATCTATTGAATCTATTTTTAGTTCCTAAAATTCTCTAGTAGTCACCCTTCCATTTTCGCTTGCACATCATACCGGTATATTTTAGAATCCATCATTTATCTACGTTCAGCCTTCCGCGGTTCTAAGGACGCACACTTAAAATTTTCAACATCTAAATCCACTTCTTGTCCCGACTGCTCCGTTATTAAAAATTAAATATAAATCTTTTACGATATTGGAAAATCTTATTTCGCTTTCTGTTTAACCCTTATTAGGCATAATCAACCGCGTTTCGAAGCAAAAATTTAGGCCGTTATAAATTAATACCAACCTTCGGCAAATCTTATACTCAGCAGAACGTTATCTTTAATAGGAACGGTCCCATAAATTTAACTCGTCGACTGGGAGTATCAAATGTCTTAATAACATCAACAAGCAGCCGCGGCTCACTTGGGTCAATCAAGTACATACGTAGAAAAGGTTGTATGAGTTATGAATGCCGTATTATTTACAGAATTTCGATAACTCGCAGGTCGCTGAGACGCGGCACGTAGTACGTATCAGGATGAGGTTATTTTTCATCCGAATACTTGGAACGAAAACCGAGTTACACAGGTTATTTCAATAACCGGATAACCGGTTATTGTTGATTCGAATAAGCCCATCACTACACCAGACCATCATTGACGGCTACATTAATTTTGTGAAAAACCATTTTGGGACAGATGTAACCATTGTCTTCGATAGATACCCAGAGGACGCCTCTCAAAAAAGTACTTCTTATTTTATTAAAACATTTTCTCAATAAAACAGGGTTATTTTTGATATTTTAATCACACCAAATTATTTTTCTACATTTTCAAAATTTGTTATTTCTCAATCATCGAAACGATATCAATTTTCCTCTTTATACACTCTAGTCACATCATATTTGATTTAAACCTACTAAATTTCTAATTTATTTCAATCAAGTATTTGGCATTCTCTTCAAGCTCAAATATATAAAATATTATCTTATTTTCGAATCGATCTGTTTTTCAAATAGCCTTTTTCCACTCAATTATAAATTCTCTTTTACTTTGTAATTGCCTATCAACCATTCACATTTCCCCTTTATATTTGACTAGATCTAAATTATTTTTACCCATTGTAATCCCTTAATCTTTTCTAAAATTAATTTTATCTTACAGTAGCGCCTATTACCATACATTATACAACTGTTTTCAGTGACTAAAATGAAGTTTTATTTACAAGTGAGTTTTCATTATTTATACTACTGCATTGTTGGTAGCACTGTCAAGCTATGTCAAATTCATAATTTTCAGGTTAAGTTTTGTGTCAGTCTGTGTCAAATAACAAACAAAACCTAACCTACGAACCTCGAATTTGACATATACTGACAATACACTTCAGTACTGCCAATACACTTCAGTACTGTCAAACGTATATCACAAATCATAGGCGACTAATTATAAATTTATTTCGGGACATATTTTGACTGCGCAAGAATTGCTACTGTAAGATAAAACGTCGTATATCACACGTGGCCGAAATGCCATTATAAGCTCTTGAGAAATTGTATCACTCGTGCTGAGGCACTCGCGA
Organism: Agriotes lineatus; assembly: GCA_940337035.1. NCBI lineage: Eukaryota > Metazoa > Arthropoda > Insecta > Coleoptera > Elateridae > Agriotes > Agriotes lineatus. The sequence continues at coordinate 18,848 of CALNHX010004600.1, forward strand.
TTCAAAATTCTCACTCGCAAATAATGATGCATTCCTCTCACTTATAATATAATCTACTATTAAACACACGCAGGGGTGTATATCATTACATAATTTCTCAAATTTCAAATAATAAAATAACTATTTGTTAATTATTTTATCATTTCTAAATTTTCTTTTAAACATAAACAAGTAGTAATAAATCTTAACTTTTTTAAATATCTTAATAACAATTAAAATTATTTATTCAAAATAAAACATTAACAACGATCTATTCACAAGTAACAACTTTTAAAACATTTCTTTACTCGATTTGTAAAGTATATGGATATATCATTGTTATATGAAGCCTTCCTCTTATTTTACTGTTCCTTTCATTTATTAGTTTATAGGTGTGGCTGTTATTAAGTATCTTATGAATCTTATAAGGTCCTTCATAGGCTTATACAAATTTTGCACATATTTTCTCTTTCCTATTTGCTACTCTAAGTTTCTTTACAATTACCAAGTCACCTACTTAGACTGCACACGTTTTAATATTTTCTATTCTGCTTCTTCTCATATCGGTCTTGATTTTTTTATCTACTTCTTGTTCTTTCTAACAACTGAATTATTTCAATATTACACTGTTCTTTTCTCCAAGGTGTAGCTGGTATTATTTGTTTGCACAAAGTAACTGGACTAATATCCGTTGCTGTATTCAGAACATTATTTATAAAACTTTCAACTTGAGGCAAACATTGTACCCATTTATTATGATTTTCATGTGTTAAAATTCTTAAGTATTTGATCACCTCTTTATTGTATCTTTCTGCAATATTACTTTGTGGATGTCTAATACTACAAAAACACATCTTTATTCCTTTCCTTTCCAAATTATTAATTAATCTTGAATTTCTGAAATATGTTGCATTGTTGGCCAATAATCTTCTCGGTTTACCTACTTGTTCTTGAAAATTTTTAATTGATTTGATAGCATGTTTTGTATTACTGCTTTTTGCTGGATATAATTTTATAAATTTAGAACACGCATTTACCATAATCAAAATATGTTTATAACCATGCTGTCCTGTAACTAAATTTCCTAAGTAATCAATAGCTACCAGTTCCATCGGTTCATTTACTCTAATACTTTTAACAATATTCTTATTTTTAACATTTTTTTCTTTGCAAACTTTCAAATTTGGCAAGTTTTTTATATTTGTGTAATTATTTTGATGTCATTTTTCACATAAAAACATTCACGAAACATTAACCAAGTTTTTCTCGTCCCTCAATGTCCAAATATTGTTTGAATTTCCTCAACAACTTCCAACATGTCTTCCCTACTTAAAATCATCAATTCTTTATATTCAATAACTTTTACCAACAAGTTATCTTTAATTTGATTACCTTTATAGTTGTTTTCTTGACTTTGCAATACTAAATTTCTTAATTCTTAAATTTCTCTTAACGTCTGTTTATTTAAAATTTCTTGTCTTGACATTCCTCCCTCTTCATAAATTTTCTCAATTCCAATTAAGCTTTGTTTCGGTTTTTCATAATTTGGTAAATCTTTTCTGCTTAAGAAGTCCGATCCTATATTTAATCTTCCTGATTTATGTTTAATATCAAATTCATATTGTTGTAAATACAATGCCCATCTATATAACCTGTCATTATGGAAAGTTTTGTTTTTCAGGAAAGAAATCGCTGAATTATCTGTTTCAATGTCAAATATGTTTCCAGTTAAATAAAATTACAGTTTATTAATTGCAAATATTATTGCCAACATTTCTTTTTCAGCTATTGTATATCTGTTTTCATACTCTTTCAGAATCCTTGAAATAAAACATATTGGTACCTCTATTCCTTCTTGTATTTGAATCAATTCAGCTGCTATTGCTTGATCGGAAGCATCTGTACGAAGTACAAACTTTTTTTTAAATTCGGATATTTTAGTATGAATCCTTCATAAAACCTTTGTTTGATTTCAATGCTTTTTCTGGTTCTTCATTCCACATCCATTTAACATCCTTTCTTAATAATTGTAGCAAAGGTAACGTCAACTCTGAGTAGTTATTAATAAACCTTTTATAATAATTAAAGACACGTAATAACATTCTTAACGTTTTTTAATTCTTCGAACAAGGTAAATTCTTAATTTCCTCAAGACGTTTCTCATTTATTGTAACATCATTCTTACTTATTTCATATCTTAAATATGTAACAGTCTCCTGCATACATTCACATTTCGATTGATTAAATTTTAACCCGTTTTTATTTAATGTTTCTATTACAATTCCTAAATGTTTTAAATATTGTCCCTCGTTTTCAGAAAACAATAAGATATCATCAATATAATGCACACAAAAGTCTTCAAATTGCTTTAAAATTTTCTGCATTGCTCTCACAAGTGCAGCACATGATGTAGTAAGACCAAATGGTACCACTTTAAAATAAAAAATCTTCCCATCAATCTTAAAACCTGTATACTTTCTCGACTCTTCATGCAATGGAATAAGCCAAAATCTAACTTTGTTAATATCTTCTTGTCCTATATTCTACTTAACAAACCATCAATCGCTTATGGAGATTCATATCGTGGATTTGCAATCTGATTAATTCTGCGTGCAGCTAAACATAAACGAAGTGAACCATCACTTTTCTTAACTACTACTAATGGATTAATAAAATTACTTTTTCACAAATCGTACTAGAACTGACACATTATTGACAAAATTTTGTTGAGCAAAGTCAGACATTCTATTACATCAGCTGCATCAGCCGTTGCTAGGTAATTTACAATAAAACTGTACAGGAATAATTCAAACATTTCATTACATCAGCCGTTGCTAGGTAATTTACAATAAAACTGTACAGGAATAATATTCCCGGCCTAGGCAGGGAATATTCGAGTACTATTTCCTAATTTTTTTAACTACTCGTATCGATGGGCGGAAAAATAGTATGTGTATCTTGGACAAAAAGCAACATTCCCAGACTCCTGTGTTGTTGAGTTCGGCATTAGCCTCGCCCAACAATATTCACAGTCGTCTGGGAATGTTACGCTTTCCGTCATAGATACACAATGCACTATTTTGAACATTCAGTTACTCCATCCTTTACCATTTTCTGTATTTCCTTTTTAACTTGTGTTTTTAGTGCAAAAGGAATTGAATATGTCTTACTGTTAAAACTTTGTGATACATCAACCTGCAATCTGTGAATGTAAGTACTTCTCTGCTTGTCCCACTTTTTCATTAATAATCTGTTTATTCCTGTTAATTATTTCTAATATTTTGCCTTTAAAATGTAGATTTTTCTCACCTAGTTTCAAATCATTCAAAAATACCCCACTATCAGTATAATCATTCTTTATATTCAATATTGCATTATTATGAATTATTATACCTTCATTCCATTCTATTGCGTTTCCAGTACACTTGACTTGGCAACACTTATTTTCTTGGCAGCCACTTTTGGGTTCTGTCGAATATTTAATTAACCCATTTAGATGAATGCATTTTTGCTCCCCATCTATTTTTATTCCCAATTGTTGAATCACGTCAATCCCCAATACAATATCCACACTCAAGGCTTTTACTATGAACAATCTAACAACACTTTCCCATTTATTAATAATTATTTTAATATTTAACATTCTATTAGTAGTTGAAATTTTCCTTTTGGTTGCAGATAACCAATCTATCTTATTAACTTTAATTATGTTCCTATGTAAGACATCGAAATTCTTTAAAATTGTTACCTCGTTTATCAAGGAAGCCATTGTACCACTATCTATTAATGCTAAATATTCATTACTATTTAAATTGACTTTTATGAATGGTAAAGTTGAAATTTGATTTTCTTCCCCCTTTTCTTCTAGTAAAAATTTTCCATTATTCTCAAAAGTAGTTTTTAAATTCGTGATGTTATTAATTAAATTAATTAAAATTGAAGTGTTTTTATCTGAGGGCTCTTCGTAAATCTCAGTTACTTCCATCCGATTTTCTTGCATCGGTATCTCTTTATTATAATCTTGTCTATATACAGTGTTTACGTATTGACGATTAAGATATTTATTTCTTGCCTCTTCTCGATTCGTTTTCTCTTTATTTTTCTCCTCAATCATTGCATGGTATCTTTTCCTATCATAGTTATTATTATCATTTCTATCCTGGTAGTTCCTGTCATAATGGTTATTGTAATTTCTTTCATAATTATTAAAATTATTGCTATTCTGGTTACTCCTCCATCTATCAGAATTCTTATTGTAGTTATTTGTATTAAAATTCCTTTCACATGGTCTGCAATTATTATAATTATTTCTGCCAAAACTTAATTTATTCTGTTAAATTTTCTTTTACTATAATTTTTTTAATTTAGTCATTTTTTTCTGTTGTTATCCCTATTATTAAAAATTGCCATATCATAATTTCTTACTATTTCTAAGAAATATTTCATAGTTTTAATGTTTTGTACAGCTCTTGTAATTTCCCCTTCTAAATGTCGGGATAAATGTTGCACTATTTCTTGTTCAGCTAATTTAGGTGTTAAATGCTGTGCTTTATTGAATTTATGTATCACATACATTTTACGCCTACTACCTCTTTCTATATACCTTCCTGTTGTCAATTCCGTTCTTACTTGTGCTTGATGTGTATTACTCCACTATTGGTCCATAAATAATTTCCTAAATTCTTCAGAATTGTTATACTTTAATGTTATTAATTATACTATGCCATACATCTACATTACTTTTAATAGTCATATTAATTATTTGTAACCTCTTGTTATCATTATGAACTGTCTTTATTATATCATCTAATTTCACTAAATACGTCATGGGTTATTCTCCTATTCTTCCCTCAAAAAATAGGTAACATGTCTGTTTGAACTCTTATGTTATTTACTCCTTGGTTACCATTTAAATTTGCAGTGCCATCTTGTATTATTCTTAACCGCTCTGCTACCTCCTTAAATTTCGTCGAATTTTTGTCTGTTAATAAATTAATATTCCTTTCATTCTTTGAAATTTCTCCCTGTATTACCACTTTATTTTCCTCTGCCTTCCTTTCCATTAAATCAACTCGTTCATCTATACACTCTTTTTGTGTTCTTATCTGGTTTTCCACTGTTAGTTTAATTCCCTCTAATCTTCCTTCCATCTCTTCCTTATTCTTGTCTAATTTTTCTTCTACCTTTTGGTTCAAAGTTTCCTCCAGTTGTTTAATTCTTTCTTGCCTTTCCAATTTTTCTTCATTAATTTTATCCGTATAGTTCTCTAATTTCTGATAAACATTGTTGATTTGTAATTGTAGTTCTTGTTTAAAGCTAACGCAGTGTCACAATAGGTTAAGGCAACTGTACCCGGACATCAATCGAAGAACCCCGCTCAGACCAGAATGCACGATTCTCCTGTAGAAATCTCTTCTCAGACCACTTGCACTTTAGGCTTCCCCTGTTTGGAGTAATACATCCAAAGCAAACATTTTAAAACTTCAGAGATTTCAGAATAAAGTATTACGTATAGCAGTGAATGCTCCATGGTTCATCCGCAATACGCAACTTCACCACGAACTAAGAGTCTCATCAATCCAAAACTTTTTAACTATGACCACCGCGGACTTCTTCTTAAAAGTTAAGAAATGCAAAGGCGCGACACACTTTAACTTTGGACAGCGCAATATCCATCGTAGACTAAAGAGGCAACTTCCTCAAGATATGATCTCCGACCAAAGCAACTAATCATAGAACACTCGCAAGACCCACCGGGGCTCCACTACCAGCCCCATGTAAAAGAAAACACAGTTAATATATATTATCAACTTAATATGTTAACTATTAAGTGACAACACATTTTATGTCAATCTCGATACTATTGTAACTAGATTAAAACTGTCATGTATAACACCTAAAATGTTGATCTGACAAATACTTTAATAAAAAAAATCTTGTTTATTTTCTGTGTTTTATAAACATCTTCATTTAACTGTTTCAAAGATTCTCCATTTTTTATTTAGTTTTATTCACATTGATTTTAATCAAATCTTCTAATATGTTTCCCCTTTTCTCTGCATTGATCTTACTTTCCTGCGTTATCTTCTTTGCAGTATCATGTATTGAAGATTGTAATCTGTTTTCCCTTTCCTCTACATCCTTCTTACTTTACTGCGTTAGCTTCTCTACAGTATCATGTATTGAAGCTTGCAATCTACTTTCCCTTTTTGCAGCATCTTTCTTTATTTCTTGTAAATCTTTCTTACTTTCCTCTGCCTTTTTCTCAATTAATTCTGTAATCTGCTTTCCCTTTTTCTGCTTTCTTCTCATTTTCTTGCATCATTACCATTAGCTGATTCAAACGCCCATCGGTCTTCATTTCTTCTACCAGTACTCTTACCGGATCTCCTTGTACACCTACATCTTGCTGTACTTCTTCCATTTCTACCTCACCACCACTTGCTACCACTTCCATTTATTCCTGTTCCTCTCCTTTTTCCTCTTCTGTCCCTTTACTTTTTCGTGTAATCCGTTTATCAGCCATATTTTATTTTAAATTCTCAAAACTTATTTACTTTTATTAGGACCTTTGATTAAAAAAAATCTATCTGTTTTGTTCTACAATTATTGACAATTAACCTTCTTACCGCTTTTATTGAATTATTAATGCTTGTCTTGTATAATTGTATTTTCAAATTGAGTATTAAATCTGACAAATTTTACCAAATGATCTTAACCTGTTTTTAACTTATATTTTTATGTTATCAAATTCAAATTGCCCTTTCATGTATAGAATATCAGTAACTGTTATAAGAGCAAGCTCGTGAAACATCAGAGGTGGCTTCCTTTATCTAGATAGCTTATTTCTGAAATTTGTTGTTCTAATTTTTTACCATTCCCATAACTCACACAACAATATTAAAACAGTAAGTAATCCTTTCATAAATAATTTACCTTTTTATAGCCTTTTTTCTATTTCTAGTTGTGACTTTAATACTAAAACCACCCGCCTGTGACTTTATCAGCACAACATTCAGGAAGTCAACCAAACTGCTCCTTTCCGCCTACCAATCGACTCTCTCAAGCACCTTTCAGCAATGAATGACCTCATGAACAGACCAGACGCCCAATCGTCCAAAATCAGCAACTCAACCTTTCCCACAGTACGCAGCCAACAGCCCAAATCTGCAGACACCTACTTGCAATAGCACATCCGCCAACCTCCTGGAATGTGCTTCTTTAACCGATGATCCTTCTCTGGAACTCTCCCTTAGTACCAAAACAACTTGACGTATTCCAATTAGATTAATGTATTATGTCAAATGAACTTTTCCAATAAACTTGACTTATTATTCTTCTCCAATGATTCAGCTTCATAGATTAATTTTGCTAGCCATTAGTTTTTACTACAAACTTGTAATATTCATTAGTTTTATGTCTTTAATTATTCTTCGTATTTTGAAATTTGCATTTTACTTTACCACTTAGATTTTATTACTACCCTTCTTATTTTATCAAAACATTTTCTCAATAAAACAGGGTTATTTTTGATATTTTAATCACACCAAATTATTTTTCTTCATTTTCAAAATTTGTTATTTAACATAACGATATCAATTTTCCTCCTTATAATAATAATAATAATAATAAATCGTCTTTTATTAGCTCCATTGTATTACAATCATATAAATAAAGGAGAACGATCCAAACGTGTGTGTCACGACAATTACAGACGCGATGTCCCCCATTTGCGTTTGCATTCATTTCGCCGTCGCCTCGATTTCGTGACCGGGGCGGAGCCCCGAGCGCCCCTTGGAGAGGGGCAGAGCCCCGAAGACCTCCTTGGAGAGGGGTGGAGCCCCGAGGGCCCCCTTGAAAAGGGGCGGAGCTTTGGGGGGTTCCTTCGAGAGGAGCGGAGCCCCGATGGCCCCCTTGGAGAGGGGCGGGGCCCCGATAGCCCCCTTGGAGAGGGGCGGAGCCCTGAGGGCCCCCTTAGCGAGGGGCGGAGCCCCGAGCGCCCCTTGGAGAGGGACGAAGCCCCAAGGGCCCCCTTGGAGAGGGACGAAGCCCCAAGGGCCCCCTTAGATAGGGGCGGAGCCCCGAGGCCCCCCTGGATAGGGGCGGAGCTTTGGGGGTTCCTTGGAGAGGAGCGGAGCCCCGATGGCCCCCTTGGAGAGGGGCGGGGCCCCGATAGCCCCCTTGGAGAGGGGCGGAGCCCTGAGGGCCCCTTGGAGAGGGACGAAGCCCCAAGGGCCCCCTTGAGAAGGGCGGAGCCCCAAGGGCCCCCTTGGAGAGGGGCGGAGCCCTGAGGGCCCCCTTAGAGAGGGGGCGGAGCCCCGAGCGCCCCTTGAGAGGGACGAAGCCCCAAGGGCCCCCTTGGAGAGGGGCGGAGCCCCAAGGGCCCCCTTGGAGAGGGGCGGAACCCCAAGGGCCCCCTTGGAGAGGGACGAAGCCCCAAGGGCCCCCCTTGGAGAGGGGCGGAGCCCCAAGGGCCCCCTTGGAGAGGGGCGGAGCCCCAAGGGCCCCCTTGGAGAGGGGCGGAGCCGCGATGGCCCCTTGGAGAGGTACGGAACCCCAAGGGCCCCCTTGGAGAGGGGCGGAAACCCGATGGCCCCTTGGAGAGGGGCGGAGCCCCAAGGGCCCCCTTGGAGAGAAGCGGCGCCCCGTGAGTCCCCTTGGAGAGGGGCGGATGCCCGAGGGCCCCATTAGAGAGGGACGGAACGCCGTGAGCTTTGTTGGAGAGGGGCGCATCCCCGAGGGCCCCATTTTAAGCAATTATTCTCTCTTCAAATGATAACTGATCTCCTTTAGATGGTTAACATCAATTAAAACTTGCACGGGTGTTTATCTACAAATAACTCCGGTTTTATCAAAAAAACTGTTTTAAAACGGTGATACTGAAACTAACAATAATGGTTTTCAGTGAAAACGTCTGAAATATTACTGAAATATGACTACAAATACCTGTGTCACGGCTTTTTGGATTAGCGTGCCTGCCGGCTAATAGAGCCGGCAGGCACGCTGATCTAGAAGGCCGTGACCTGTGTAAACCGCAGGAGTCGTTTGTACCGCATTCACTCCATTTGTTACACTGTGACAGGATTTTCATGTGCATTTTTTTAACTGTGTCAGTGACATTTTAGTAACAAAATATTACTAAAGTCAAAATTATTGCTTGGTTAAAATTTATTTCGCCAATTTTCTAGATCAGTTCGATTCTCGATCTTACATCGATTTTCGATTCTTAATCTCATCGCTTCTGCCGAGTTATTGGTGTCACCGGTTTTCATGCCAACAGAAGGCGAAAAAGGAACAATGGTTGGCATCTCGAGGCACATACGATGGCGTGCTGATCGTAAGGGACTTTTTTGACGTGGTTTTTTTAGATCATGTCGACAATTAGTAGTGCGATGGGCTCCTCTTGGAGCCTTTCAACGGTTAGGTGAAAGCATTGAGCTTCCACTTCACCACGTGAACGTTTCTCTTGGTTTAGAAGACGGATATTTCCCTATTTCTTTCTCCACAAAAGATCCCTCTGCTTCCTTTCATGCGAAATGTTGTGTTTTCTGAGATTGTGTAACAAGTGTGTAACAGAACGGAAAAGCCCTACGTAATAGGCCTAAAAATGGTGGTAAATTGAATAGGATACACCGCGCAATAGCGCGCGCAGCCCCGTTTATAATTTATAAATTAGTAAAGATACACAAAAAAACATAACATAAAGGAGCTATCCAAGGCAGAGTTTCGCATTTTACCTTTCGGTTAGCTGTTCTACCACTCAACCCTTGCCAATAAATAAATTAAATCTAATATTACGTATATATCTATATATACATATAAACATATCAGCGCCAATTATAATAAATAAAAAAAAATTACTACATTACATTACTATACACCCTAGTCTTATCATATTTGATTTAAACCTACTAAATTTATTTCAATCAAGTACTTGTCATTCCTTTCAAGCTCAAATTTATAAAATATCTTATTTTCGAATCCATCTGTTTTTTTCAAATAGCCTTTTTCCACTCAATTATCAATTCTCTTTTACTTTGTAATTGCATGTTAACCATTCACATTCTCACTTTGTATTTGAGTAGATCTAAATTATTTTCACCCATTGTAATCCTTTAACCTTTTCTAAAATTAATTTCAAAACACACACAGCAGTGAATATCATTACAATATCTACATCCATGACCCAAAGCCTTTCCACTGCATTTAATAGTAATAAAGTTTGAAATTTCCTTGTCGTCTACATTTAAATAGAAATGTGGAATTTTTTCTAAGATTGCAAAAGAATCAAAACTGTTAAGTTTTAATAGATTCTATGACTCGCATTGCTAAACAATTGATTCCAAACTGCTAGTGGTCAATCCCTGGGCTCTATTGCTCCAAGTAGATAGAAGTTCAGTAAACTAGTGTTGAACCAACCTTCTAACCTTAATAAGTTATTATGTACTTTCCTAGATGTGTGTATTGTTTCGGTATATTTAAATTTGTTGGCTTAAGCAGCTAAATTCTTAGTAAGGACTCAAAACGTACTTTACCAAATGGTTTACTGATGATGTAAAAATAATAAACTAGGTATATCCCGTTATGAAAACAGTCCTCTCTTAGAACAAACAGTATTTCTCTTATTTAAATAAATGATGTTCTTTAAAAACATATTATTAGTACAACCTTTAGTCTAGGACATTTGTAGCGCAAAAACACTAAATATATCCCAACTTGTGCATGCTACACAACACGTAGAGCATTAATAATATTATTTAAATAAGTGCGACATTTTAGCGAAAGCATTACTATTGCTACCAACACAATTCAGTAACTAAATCTTTGTTCTGCACTTATTTATATTAGTGACACCTGCAAACAAATCCACAGCTTTAATGTAACAATATGTAGGGAGTACTTTATTATTACTGTAACTGTTTATATTATCTGCGAACTAAATTGAATTTGAAATTCATATTACATTGTAGCTTGAACATAAACGGATTAAACAAACTTATGTTATCATGAATACGTAATGGGTGCATAAGTTTATTGCACAGAAACCCAACAATGAGAATATTATGAAAATTACCAGAAAGTAATTTACGAATACAGAGACTAATATCAGCGTGTTACTATATTACATTTTATGGTTTTGGTTTAGGTGTTAATGTATTAACTACTATCGCTGTTTATTAGTATTGTGCAAATCAATACTATTCTCGAACTAGTGAAATATAATTACGCCAGAACGTGAAAATTCCTTATATGAGATCTTTTCTCAACATGACTCAGAGCAGGCTGTGCCTAATATTTTTCACAGTTTACTAACTCAACCTTAATAATATCACTAACATTACTTCTGACATCTAGTTGATCACTACAATAGCTATTTAAGTAACAAGGATGTAAGGCCCTATTAACATTTGAGGTAGGCAAGTACAAGCCAAGACGAAGTCGCGGCTTGTTGCCTGCCGAAAATGTTAATAGGCGATACATTCCGAGTTATCTTATTATATTTTTCCCGCTGCTTATCGAAATTTTCCTAGATTTTTTAAAAAAATCGTTTGGTTTGTCACCAGGATTAGTTTTCGTGAGTCGTGTAACCTATGAGTGTCACATGTCACATAAACACTTGCAATTTATAAACAAAACGTCTAAATCTGCATCTTGCTTTGCTAATTTTATTATCCTAGGAACTTAATAATAATATTAAGTTCCGTTGTCAAAAAAAAGCAGCAAACAAATATAATCACCGACTTACACGTTTTGTTACTAAGGCTGTATCACTAACTTACACGATCAGCAGCGGGAAAAAGTTATTACAAGATTTTGTAAAATATAGCTCAAAATGCCAAAAAACTAAAAACCAACTAAGTTTAGCTATAAAGGCTATAAATGTACATGTATTGCTTTATAAAGGAAAATTATAAATTTTTCCATCTAAAAATCACTGTAACACATTAATTAACTACCAGAAAAAATCCTATTAATTATGCCAACAGCAGCTACAAAACTAAGATCAAAAAATAAAATAAATATCTCTTAACATGTTCAAAGGGTAACACCTTCCTATCGAAACACTCTTTGCACGGATGATTACTGGAACTTTGCGTCATAAAACGATTCAAAGAACATGCTGCAGAGCTGTAGATACCTTATTTTTTATAATCTTTATTAATGTAACACTCATGTGTCTGACACGAATATTAAAAAAAAACACGAAATTATTTCTTTGGGCCACGCTAGTTTTCGATTAAGAGATTTCCGTCTGTTTAAGTAACATCCTGTGTTTTAAATTATGACAATACGATTTTCAATCACAGAAATAAAATTTTAATTATCAAACTCCTCCGTATTATAAAGATATAATTATGCAGGTTGTAATGATCTAGGTCATAACTCACACGGGACTTATAAGCATTTTTCCTACCTTATGTGAAAGTAGCTATTTTCGAAGCAGCTTGCCCTGTGTGAAAGTTCAACTTTCATCTCTAATGGCGAAAGTGCGCTTTGCTGTAGAAATGATTAAACAACCAATTGTTTGCTCACAATAATATTCGTAATTTTGTTTTTTGAACTCACCGCCTTGAAAGTGAAGTTTGACTCACTCTATAGACAACCGGAAATCCGTATCTCCCAGATTACTAAACCGGGAGAACGAAAAAACACAGTAATAAATAAATCAATATTTATTTATGAACGAAACGTATTTCAGAACATTTAATAAAGCATTTATTTAAATTAAAAAGGTAAGAAAACCCGCAAACTAAACTGTTACATACATACCTATAATAACATTTTTTTGAGGTTATGTTAAATCAATATTGTACACATTTATCGTACAATTAGTACAACTTGAAATGTAAATTCCGGAACTTTATACCGTATTGGGTTTAGATACGGAATGTCTGTCTGTCCGTCTGTGGGCGGTATAACTCAAAAACTATTTGTCAGAGGAAAATAATACTTTGCATACACATTATATATATATACACATGGCATGAAACCGTGAAAATTTCAGACAACTATATACATGGCGAGCACTTTAAAAATTCAAATTTTGTTTATTTTTTATTTAACTTAGCAATAAATACAAGCATAATTCTCATAGCGCAGACTTTATTCTTAATAAAAATGGGCCCCAATAAATACAGAATAAATGTTGTACGATACAAAAAGAAGCAACAAATTAGTGCGAAACCGTCGCAGGAAATATGTTGTACGTAATTCGCCCGGAAACGTCCTTTTAGAACTTCTAGTCTTTCAGGCCTCGCCTTCGAAATCAGCATAAAATGGGCATACGCGTCCTGTAAAGATGCATTTCTCGTCTTGTTAGGTCAACTACTGTAACTCACTGCCGTGTCTTATAAATAATTTCCTTCACACTCAATAATTAACTTGCCACTTTGACTTTTCACAGCTGCCACTACAGAATTTATGTATTTTGTATTTATAGCGTTGTTAGATATAATTTTGTATGACACGTGTGTGTTACTACAACTAATTTACACGAGAATAGATCCTACTCGGTCTGGCGGCTTCGAGAGCTTAACTTTTCTCTCGTAGATTATTATAATACAACACACTTGTACGATAAATAACTATTGTTATTGGTACTTTCGAGAAGTTACATAATATCAAAACCTTACCAGGTACCAAGTTGACTTAGTTAAAATTATGTTATAGTCATTTACTATACAAATAGGATAAGAGCATCATTAATATACGTGTATAAGTTACAAATGAGTGCGTAGCAGGAGCTATGTAAGCACACAAGTATATTGATGATGCATTATCACACATGTATTGTACAAAATTTTATCTAATACAACTGCCTAAAATTGAGAAAAGTGCATTAAGAGAAATGTCAGATCGGTCATTTCATAAATATTTTAGTAGGCAAATGTCATTATGTCATTGATTTGACACTATTTCAGTTAGGTAATAAAACCATTACACCACTCAATTAGGTAATGAAGCCATTACCTAACTGAGTGTGTAATGAGTGACGTAATAAGTTACTTATCCCAATGGAGTAGATAAATGTAGTTTATACAACTTGCACAGTGAATATATCATACCGTGTTTTACAACAGTTGTGAGTCATCATATTAGCATTTATTTTATATTTTTTATAATAAATATGTTCAATTTTTTGGATATGCAGTTGAGGTATCACTTTGTGATGTAAAGTTTTATTCTGTGTTAGCTTCCCTAAATATTAAATAATGACATAAATAATTATGACCATTCTCATAAGTTCCAGTATTTCAATTCTCTAATTAAAACATTAAAGTTGGTATGTCCAAGCAAACTTTAGAAAAATTAAAATATAGAAATGAGCAGCAATGGAATAATTCTACATAATACAGCAAAACTATCCACACCAACAACACCACAGTCTGAAAATAAAATACATGCACTGCAATACATGGATGAAGTAGATCCCTTTAATAGATCAAGCATGTTATCAAGACATGGTGTTCCAGGAAATAGCCTACAAATTAGCACAGTTTTGAAATAATTACGATTATTACACACAAGTGTCACATGAATGATGTCATCCAATGAGAACCATGCATTTTTTGAAAATAGACCAATCCCGAACTGATTCCCTGATAAGCTCCCTAGGGAAACTTATCAACCGATAAGCTCCCTAATGCTAATTATCGACCCCGTAGATGGTGTCATAATTAATGCAAGAAACAAGCAATTTGAGTTTTTTTGGCATTATTAGATCTATTTCAAATCGTCATTCGTATACGGGTTTTGTGTAATAATCTGCAAAATATAAACACGGGCGACACACTTACATGTAATTTTGCCCGTGCCAAGAGTCATCGTGCTGGTTGCCCTTAGAAAACGGCACTCGGGCAAGCCCTCGGGACAGTTTTCAGTGCAACCAGCACTCGACCCTTGACGTGTGCAAAATTATCGGTAAGTATGTCTCGCCCTTGTTATATTACTATTGATAAGTTCTTACATATATTGCAGACCAATCCAATTTGATTATTTTTAATCACGTGAATCAGTTTGACAAATCAGATCACACTTGAAGTGGAAACGACCCAGGGTGATTTTCAATCACCATGGAAACTACCTAATCAAATTTCAGTAGTATCCTATAGCAAGTTGGTGGCACTGTAAATCTAAGTCAAATTCGAGGTTAGCAGGTTAGGTTTTCCGTCAGTCTGTGTCAAAACTGACGCAAACCCTAACCTGATAACTTCGAATTTGACATAGACATAATATTATTATAATGAAGTGTCAAATTAATTTGTCAGAAAATGGCTAATTTTTATTTAAGAACTTATCTTTCCGAATTCACCGCGGCCAGTGATAGATCCTTATAATTTTGACAAATAATATCCCTCAAGTGCGTTGCCTTTAAGAAATAACCCTCGGCTTCGCCTCCAGTTATTTCTAGGCAAGCACTTTCGGGTTGTTATTTGTCAAAATTATTGCGGGTGATTATCACTGCCCTTAGTAAATTACAGCTTAAAATCGGCTTATGCATTGCTGAATTAAAAATTATGATAAGGTTTTACCTAAAAATGCGCACCGCTTTTTATTTCATTTTACAATAAAGGAAGTATTGGATTCACCCCAAAAATTCGAAAGTGAGTTTTCAACAGATCTTCACGTTTTAGAGTCCCCTGAACCTAAAAAACATTTTTTTTTCATTGGTCTGTCTGTCTGTGTGTCTGTCTGTGTGTCTGCCTGTGAACAGAATATCTCAAAAACGAAAGGAGGTATGGCGTTGAAACTGCATATATAAGTTTTGAGTACTATGTAGATGCGACAGCAAGATTTTGAAAAAAATCGCATAACCGGAAGTAGATGTTTACTCTTGTGATTTTTCAGTTTTTTTCGATTTTTTCAAAAACAGCTTTAACGATTTTTTTCAAACTTCAAATTTTTATTAGATTTTTAATGTGTATTAAAGTGAGATAGGTGATTTTCCAGTTCACTACTTCTAAAATAGGTTTATTTTGTTTTTTTTTCATTTTTTTTTATTAACTCCTATTTTAAATAGAACACCCGGTATATTATTACATTTTTGAATTTAACTTAAAATTCTAGAGAGAATTTGTCTCTTCACCTAACGCTCTATTTTGTACCGTTTTTGTAGAATTTGTAATTTTTGAAAAATTTTGACAAATGCTTAAAAATTTAAAATCAAATTTTTGGCTAATTATCACTGGCTTGGTATTATATGGTTCACATTTTGCAGTTAAAGTTTTAGCATGCTATTACTGTGATTTGCTTCGTGTTTGTAATATTCTAGTCTACTCGTTGTGTTTTTGCTAATTTATTATTTCCTAGGAACAACAAAATATATTTGCACTAAAAAAGACGCAAAATGAAAGAATATCTAAGGAAAAGAAATTTTTTTAACGATGTGTCATTATTTACGTTTATTTTATTTTTTTCTCTGATTTTCGGTTGATACTTAGATAAAATACATAGTGCCCCAGAAATAGGTACATAAAAAACTGTAGTATTCTGAAAGTGAGAATTTGCCCAAAATATTGATTTTTTATTCCAAGCGTTTTAAAATTTTATTAAAAAATCCCTTTATCTGAACCAGACGTTCAAAAGTAATTAGATTTTTGTAATGTTGCTGTGGTTAACAATAATAGTTTGAACAACAATTAATAGGTCAACAGTAAACTACAAATCTGGTGTGATACACTCACACAACTTCCTTTTACAGTGATCTTATAATTAGTCAAAAATTTCATTTTTAATTTTTAAGCATTTGTCAAATATTTTCAAAAATCACAAATTCTATAAAAACGGTACAAAATAGAGCGTTAGTTGAAGAGACAAATTTTCTCTAAAATTTTAAGCTGAATTCAAAAATGTAATAATATACCGGGTGTTCTATTTAAAATAGGAGTTAATAAAAAAAATAAAAAAACAAGAGAAGCCCACTTTAGAAGTATTCAACTGGAAAATCACCTAGGTCACATCAATACACATTAAAAATGTAATAAAAATGTAAAGTTTGAAAAAAATCGTTATAGCCGTTTTTGAAAAAATCGAAAAAACTAAAAAATCACAACAGTAAACGCCTACTTCCGGTTATGCTATTTTCTTCAAAAGCTTGCTGTCTCATCTACATAGTACAAACAACTTATATATGATGTTTCAACGCCATACCGCTTTTCATTTTTGAGATATTCTGTTCAGAGACAGCCAGACACACACACAGACCGACAGACAGACAGACACACAGATAGACCAATGAAAAAAATATGTTTTTTGAGATCAGGAAACTCTAAGACGTGAAGATCTGTTGAAAACTCAATTTCGAATTTTTGGGGTGAATCAAATACTTGTTTTATCGTAAAAGGAAGTATAAATTGAATATTTTGACTATACAGAATGTTACGTGGGCCTAACATAACAACAACTTAAAAAAATCTGTAAAAAGCTTTACTCAGAACTTTCCTCTCGAGTGGACATTGTGACACGAAATAATTTTAAAAATCAAAGAAAACTAGCTGTAAAAATGTTTTCACGTTTCAAATAATACGGAAACAATAAAAGAATACCCTTGAATGGGAATTACATTAATTTTCAAATAAAACATTAGTTATCGGGGGTATTTGAACCTCGGCGCCAGCGACTGCGAACAAATCGTTTACCAATTTCTCGCAACCCTACGGAGTCCTTTTCATGTCATTACATTTCAGCTGCCTTAACCTTCACGCTGGGCATGTACTATCTGTCCCAGGATTCTTTCTCCTGACGTCATCTGTATATGAAGTCATCAAAGAAATAGCTTTCTAGCACTTTTACATTTGTTGCCGTTTAATAGACAAAGAAAACAACCGTAATTGATTTTTGCTATCGCGCCAATTAAGTTACGACATGTGTCCAATAGGGCCGGCAGTAAATACGAGTGAAACAAAAATAGTACAGCACTGTCTAACTTTGATCTGCCGGGCAGCGCCTTATGAATTTGGTTTCAATTCCTGACTTCGTGCTTGTGTCAAATTATTCCCATTGTTTATTTTCTGGTTTCAAGTGCATTTTTGCAGTTTTCCTGGCCTTCATTAGAATTACAAACAGTTCTTTTCAGAACTACTACTACTTGCGTTTTTCGTATCAGGTATGCAGTCGGCTTCGTAAATTTCTTGGTTAGGTTATGTACGAAAGGAAATGGTGGGCCGCTGTTACCACTAACTGTAGTTCGTGAAGTAAGTAAAGTTATTCATAGTGCGTTATATTAAATAAATCTAAATTTTAGAGAGTAGCAAATGCATTAAAAAGCAGTGACTCGAGTGTTACAAGGATTAAGCAGCGAAGTAAAAGAAATCCGATTTTGTCTAGTCCAAAAAAATCAAGGCCGAGTCTTAAATATAATGCACTTAAGTAACTATTAAATTATATTATTTTGACGAGCTAACCTCACTTTTATGTGTTGACTTTGGCAACTGACCGGAAGTTTCATGATTATAGTTGTTAAATTACCAACTTGATAGTTAATCTTAAGTCATACACATCCGTGTGACGTCAGAAGGAAGATAGATAGTATTAAGTTTCGTGCCGAAGCGAGGTGCGTTTCAACCAAATCAGGCAATGGAAAATTAATTATACTTTTTACATCAATAAATCAATGCAGATAATTCTTTCACTAAAAATTTCGTCATTCCTGTTTACTTCCCTCGTCTAAAAGACAAAGACAGTATTGTATCGCGAAAAAATCACCTTTCGAGATTTCTTCAGATCTTCACGTTTCAGGGTCCCTAGATGACGAAAAAAGGTTTTCTCAATTCCGTCTGTCTGTCTGTTGGCGGTATAACTCAAAAACTATTTCTCGGAGGAAGACAATATTTTGCATACACATTACCTGGCATGAAACCGAAAAAAATTCAGACAAATATATACAAGGTGCGCACATTAAAAAAATAAATACAAAATAAATGTTGTACGATACAAAAAGGAGCAACAAATTAGTGCGTTACTTAATCCCTTGCAATATCCCACAACACGTTGGGACTGCATACACGGTCGGCCTGCCCTTCGAATTCGACCACCTGTAACGTTTTTTTTTATTTGAAAATGTATTTAATTATTAGAAACGTTAAGATATTTTTACTCCTAACTTAATTTCATGTTTAAAACTATTTAGTGTTACAATTTCGGCGAGGAAAATTCTGGGTAAAGCCTTTTACAGATTTTTTAAATTTTGAGTCCTTCCAAAAAATGTTATAATAGTTACCGATAGAACTCGCCAGGGTGCTACTAGACTCCTATTAGAACTACCGAAACTTGCTTCCAGGCGTCACGTTTTACTTCCATTTACGATAAAGGAAGTATTGGATTCACCTTAAAAATTCGAAGTTGAGTTTTCAACAGATCTTCACGTTTTAGTCCCCTGAACCCAAAAAACATGTTTTTGTTAATTGGTCTGTGTGTCTGTCTGTCTGTGAACAGAATATCCCAAAAACGCAAAGAGGTACAGCGTTGAAACTGCATATATAAGTTTTGTGTACTAGCTGCATCCGACAGCAAGCTTTTGAAGGAAATCGCATAACCGGAAGTATGGTGATTACTCGTGTGATTTTTGAGTTTTTTTCGATTTTTTAAAAACGGCTGAAACGATTTTTTTCAAGCTTTACATTTCTATTACATTTTTAATGTGTATTGATGTGAGATAGATGATTTTCCAGTTGAATACCATTAAAATGGTTTTCTTTCAGACGAGGGAAGTATTGTAATCACGAAAAAATCACCTTCCGAGATTTTTTCAGATCTTCACGTTTCAAGGTCACTAGATGACGAAAAAGAGATTTTCTCAATTCCGTCAGTCTGTCTGTCTGCCCATCTGTCTGTCTGACTGTCTGTTGGCAGTATAGCTCAAAAACTATTTGTCGGAGGAAGACGATATTTTGTATACATGTTATATATCTACCTCGAATGAAACCGGTACAATTTCATACAAATATATACAGGGTTAGCACCTTAAAAAATAAAATCTTGTTTATTTTTGTGTTAATTTTGAAATAAGAGGAAGTAATAACTTCCACATCGGTGAGGCTTTACATTTGCCGAAAATAAGACTCAACCGATAAAGGATAATGTCCAAAAAGATAAAATTGTTTCAACCATTACACCGTGCTCTTCATGAGATGCGCGCCAGACTTATGTGAAAGCTCTGCGGAGACTCAGCCAGAGTCGAGCATTCTGCAGAGCCGCAGATGCGGCGGGTTCAAACCCCAGCTGTATACATTGTTTTTAATTTCAAAATGTATTTAATTTATTAGAAACGTGAAGATATTTGTACTCCTAACTTAATTTGATTTTTAAAATTATTTAGTGTCACAATGTCGACGAGGGAATTTCTGCGTAAAGCCCTTTGCAGATTTTTACTTCCTTTTACAATAAAGGAAGTATTGGATTCACCCCAAAAATTCGAAATTGAGTTTTCAACAGATCTTCACGTTTTAGAGTCCCCTGAACCCAAAAAACATATCTTTTTTCATTGGTCTGTCTGTCTGTGTGTATGTCTGTCTGTCTGTCTGTGAACAGAATATCTCAAAAACGAAAAGAGGTATGGCGTTGAAACTTCATATATAAGTTTTGTGTACTATGTAGATGCGACAGCAAGCGTTTGAAGAAAATCGCATAACCGGAAGTAGGTGTTTGCTCTTGTAATTTTTTTTTCGATTTTTTCAAAAACTGCCCTAACGATTTTTTTTAAACTTTACATTTTTATTACATTTTTAATGTGTATTGATGTGAGATAGGTGATTTTCCAGTTGAATACTTCTAAAGTGGGTTTCTTTTGTTTTTTTTCTATTTTTTTTTATTAACTCCTATTTTAAATAAAACACCCGGTATATTATTACATTTTTGAATTCACCTTAAAATTCTAGAGAATATTTGTCTCTTCAACTAACGTACCCTTTTTGTAGAATTTGTAATTTTTGAAAATTTTTGACAAATGGTTAAAAATTAAAAATGAAATTTTTGACTAATTATAAGATCACTGTAAAAGGAACTTGTGTGAGTGTATCACACCAGATTTTTGCTATTGTTTTATTAACTCGTATTTTAAATAGAACAACCGGTATATTATTACATTTTTTAATTCAGCTTAAAATTTTAGAGAAAAATTGTCTCTTCAGCTAACACTCTAATTTGCAAGGTTTTTGTAGAATTTGTATTTTTTGAAAATTTTTGACAAATGCTTAAAAATTAAAAATCGATTTTTTTTAGCTAATTATAAGATCACTGTAAAAGGAAGTTGTGTGCGTGTGTATCACACCAGATATTTACTTCGCATCTTATCAAAAAATGTTATAAGAGTTAACGACAGAACTCGCCGGGGTGCTACTAGAACTCCCATTAGAACTACCGAAACTTTAAAAAATTGTTTTCGGAACTTTGTCGTTTTGTAAAAGTCCTAACACAAAAATGTGCGTTCATTTTTTAATCGTTTTTTTTTGTTACAGTTCTAGTTGCACCCCTACGAGTTCTATCAAAGAGTGTTTTGTCAGATGTTTCAGTACTATGGAAAAAAGAGTTATAGTGGTATTTATCCAAGAAAAAAGTGAAGTTAGCACCCGAAATTAACGTTTCACATTTTTTTCTCTTAAATATATAGAACTATTTTTAGAAATAGTAAGGAACTCTAGAACTCATTGGGATGCAAGGGGAACTCTTGAAAAGAATAACATTTTTGAACTTGTTGTGCTAACTTCACAGAGGTGTAGGACCTTCCATGTTTTATCATATAAACATGTCTTAAATTACACATTACTGAAACAATTGACATACAAGGGTTATTCAATGAAACCTAATCCTTTAAAAAACTGTAGATGAAAGCATCATTAAAAAAATTCGTGCCCAGTGCCCATACTAATTTCAAAAAATTGGAATATAGCGGAAAGAACTGACTAGAGTAGCGGTTAAAAGCAGGCTAATTAGCCAACAAAATAAGACAAGACTTTTGTTTTTATACACTGGTAAGTACATTGATTGAATAGTAGTATTCATATAGGTATAACAAAATCAACTTATTTTTTTCGACAAACGTCAAAAAAGGGGGCATTCGCTCATCGCTATCAATGCGCGAAGTTTGCCATTTTTTAACATGGTAAAAATAAGATATTTATTTACGTTACCATTGAGGACGTGAAAAAAAGGCATTTTGCGCACTAGAGCGCCAAACATTTACGCGCACTACAGCGCGAGGCGATATTGATATTCTTGTTTGACGGTTGTAGAAAAAATATTGTTTGTATTACGAGCGCGAATAGTTTTAGAGCGTTCGAATGACTTTTTTGACTCGGCTATCGCCTCGTAAAAATAAGTTACATTTTCACCATTAATTTCGCGCATTTATTACAAAAATAACATTTATATTTATTCCTAAAAACTTGTAAGAACTCGATCGTACATCTTTGCTTGTTAAAAATAGATTGGTTAATTTGGAATTGTCGCTCACAAAGAAACATATTTAAAATTATATATACAGCCTCGACACCGCAAGGTAAAAGGAGGTTATCGATTATACATACATACGTATACGTATATTTTCGTAATAAGTAGAGATACCATTGGTATATATTTAAATACTAATTAATTAAAATTATTTTTATATTTTTAAAGCTCTATAAGATTTTTATAATACCGTATAATACTGCAATGTATTCGACTCTTCTTGCTATGTTTTGGTATCATCCGTTTCACAGAAGCAGTTAACACACCATTTACATTCCGCTCAGGTAATATACAAGTAGATATTCGTAGAAAAGAACGTTTGCAAACCCTTCGTACGTGTCATCGATGTCTATGTTGCCATCCTTCTACTTTTATAAACGTGCAACAGAACCCGATGGATCAGACTTTCCTATAACTTAGTGGCTCCTAGGAATGTTTCAAAAGATGGGTTATAAAAATGATTGCATTCGATCCCTATTTGGACTTGACCCTAATAAAAATACTAAGCTAAAATCTCAGTTCCACTACGTGTAATGCATTTTGAATTTAATACAGTTACATTTCCGTGCGGACCAATAAATGTATATGACTTATACTTTATTAAATCTTATGATATTGATTTTAGTTAATAGAGGCTTTTTAAAGTACGCAAGTTGAGAAGCTTGTATAGACTTTGAAATCAATTATAACTCTGCTTCTACTTTGTTAGAACATGCGGTTAAATGTTGGTTGACATTAATTTATCCAAGTTTGCTTCGCTCATAAGTAAATTCTATTATCTCTATAACTCCTCGGTTCCGCCGCCTATAACTTATTAAAAAACAATTCTAATCCATATTACATTAGAATAGGGTATCTAACAAAACATGGCACAAGTGTGTTTGGAATACGACCAATTCCCTCGGGAAACATAAGATTACAGTAGGAACACGATAGATGTTTCGCTCGTCTGTCGCCTTGTTGCTGCAGGCGCTCTATTCCAAGTTTCATTCATTTCCGTCTCAATTCATTCGGAAGCAGCTGATGTATCACACACTAATCTCGTTGCTACAGCATCATTTCACAGGAATAGGAAGGTATATGACATTTAACATATTTGTAGATAAAAACAGTAATGGATTGAATTTCTGCAGTACAGTGTTTCACACAGTCTGTAAATGCGGTGTCGTCCACCTTTACTTCAAAAACATTCAAGATGTTCTTGTTTTCCGGAGCTCAGCGAACAAATCAATGTCTCTCTCTTTCAACGCATCTTATCAATGGACCACTGAATAATATAAACTAAGATCGCGTTTTCAAATAAAAATAATGAATTACACTTAGATTTTATTAATTTATACTCATTTCAGTATAATTATATCGAGATGTTTACTATAGTACGGTATCCGGCCCCGGGATTTATACGTTTATCTGTTATTTTATCGAGACGCAATTTTAATGAATTGACAAGATTACACATACTTCGCGGCCGGTATCCCTAACAAAACCTTGCCGCAAGTACCTGTAATTAGAACTCTTAGTTAATTGTTTATAACAAATTAGTTATTTGTTTCAGAAGTAACTAAAGCACCATCTAAAGAGAGTGATCTAAGAAACTTGAAACGAAATACGTTCCACCTCTAAGTCTGCTGCAATCTCTTGACAGCCAGGTTATAAAACGTTCTTTTTCGTAATTTATCGTGGCTCATCGTGTATCGGAAATTGGTTTATACCAAATTAAAGCTAAATTTTTTTTTATGCCATGGAATATGGTTGCCTGCATAAAAGCTGCCGCGACTAGTGGTTGCCAGCATTTGAATGACCCGCTCTCGCTTGCGCAAGCGGGAGCTAGAGAAAAAAAACGTGTGCGCTGCTCTGTGCAATAGACAAGGACGCAACGTGGCAAGTGCAACCGCAGAGAAACTACCTTTTTATTTTTTAAAAACAACTATTTAACTGGCAAAAAACTTTAGTTCACATCGAGTGTCGTCGACGCGTCATGCACACTGTTGATGCACGTGCATTTTCCCCGAAACTAATCGCAACTGCCATGTTGCGTCCTTGTCTATCGCACGGAGTAGCGTGCGCGTTCCTTTTCCCTCGCTCCCGTTCGCGCAGGCTAGGCGAGAGCGGAACATTCAAATGCTGGCAACCCTAGTCGCGGAAGCGTTTACACAGGCAGCTATATTACACCAACTAAAGGAAAAAATTAGCTTCAATTTGATCTAACACAATTTTCGATACAGGATGAGTCATGATAGTTAACGAAAAAGCGCCTTTTTACACCTCGCTACCATGAGGCTATGGCATGCTGAGAGGTGGAAACCTATATTTCTGTCAAGTAGTTTTAGATCAGTCTCTTACAGATAGCTCTTGATTTAGTTCGAAAACAAATGAACGAATTTGTTTTAAAAAGTAGTTACGGCAAGATTTTGCTAGGCACACGGGCCGGGATGTATGATTCTATACGTAATCTTCTATTAAAATTGCATTTCGATAAAATAATGGATAAATGTATAAATCACTCTGCCGGTTCTTATACCACTACGGGAACGTTGAAAAAACTTCTAAAAATAGAGAGCTACATAAAGTCTGTTTATACAGTGTGTTTTAGTTCTGGCCTGCACACCCATGCATATTCCTAGTTATTTTCTGCTTATTTTAGATGGTGGTCAGTTATACAGGGAGATTAAAAATAAACTTGATAGGGCCCATCTAAACTTACTTTTTTATACAGAGCGCCCTATACTTAGGTAGCTTAAAATTGTTTCATCTAATTGCCAATCATTTTAGTATGAAGTTCTATAGATCTAAACTTAGCTGTTGTAGAGATACTAGAAATTTTATGATGCTCAACTTCAGACAGATATTGTTCAGTTCACAGAAAAACTAAAAAACACCAAAAAATAATTTTTAGTGTAAACTTTCTTTCGAGGGTTAAATAATGCAGGCATTTATGTTGTAGGGGTTCTCCGTTAATCTCTGTATTTTTGTAAAGCAGTTTTAATAAGCTATTTATTGCATAGTCTCAAATTCAAACTTTCTGCAGGTATTTGAGTTTGAACATCAAATAGTTATTTATGCAACAAGTGCATGAAGTAGTACTTTTTTCACGAATGGGAATCTTGACGCGATCGCCGAAGGCGAGAACAGTAATCCCATGAGTGAAAAGAGACACTTTATGCATGAGTTTCACACAATATTTTTTCTACGACTGTCAGCGACTGTCAGCAATTAGAAAAAGAATAAATATAACAATGCAATTAAGAAAGAACAAATTAATAATTAACAAAATAAGAAGCAACTTATAAACTGTCTTTCGTAATAGTAATGTTAAAGGTGCAGTTGTTGGGATTAGTAATATTACATTTTGATCCAAACAAGTTATTTTTTGACTCATTTAAATGCACTGCTTCATGTGCAATTTTGTTCACGTTTGCAATATTTAAGTTGTTTTCACACTCATTTATATTTGAGGCCGATGGTTGGTTGATATTATCGGTATTAGTTCCAAGTCCACGTAGAATCTATGTTGTACAATCGGTTTTACTGTTAAAAGAATTGTCCACGTACCCTTCGGCAACAGTAGTGGACTTCCATTCGCCATGTTGTTTTGATTTCAGTATATCCCCGCCGGAATCAACCCGTAGTCTCATGCTTAGCTGTTCGAACTTCACAGTCAACTGCAGAAAGATGCAAGTCTCATTTACATGGGTTTTCCTTTACGTACGATGCCGAACATGGTCTTGACGACACGATTGACCCTCTCAACAGGATCAGCACGAGGATAATAGGGTGAAGTATAACTAATATTCACATTATATTTGGCACACATAGCTCGAAATTCTCTACTTTTTATTTGCACACCATTATCATAAATTATTGATTGAAGAACCCCAAAAACGAGAAAGATATCTTCTTCAACATGTCGAGTAAGCTACTTTGCCGTATAACTGGAAATAAAGAGACATACTTGCTGAAGTAATCTGAAACAAAAAGAATGTGCGCATATCCTCGAGTCGAACGAGGCAAAGGTCTAACGAAATCCAAACTAATCATCTGCCAGGGTCGAGTGACGACGATTCGAAATCCCATTAAGCCAGCTGGAGCTTTCTGCTCTGGTTTCTGCTCGGTACAAACACGACAACTCTTGACATAGCGAAAAACATCACTCTTCATTCCAGGCCAAATATAACGATCGTACAACTTCCAGCTACTTGTCCATCACGTCATCATGATGTTGGCGAAGAAGTTCGGATCGTTTATCCTTTGGCACGACAGCCTTCCAATAATCTTGTTCTGTTGCAAGTTCTGGCACTGGGCAACGGCCATAGTTAAACAAAAGGTTGTTTTCAATTCGCCAACGAGGATACCTTTGAGGGTACTCAGCAACATTGCAAAGCATACCTAAATACCAAATATCGGTGGTATCTTGAAACTCATGAGGAGCGTCAATGAGATCAACTACCGGAACAGAACGAGACAAAATATCGGGAACGACATGCTTTTTTTTTGCCTATGCACAATATCAAAATCAAAGGTATGCAACCTTAAAGCCCATCTACCAAATCTACCACAAGGGTCTTGTTTTTTGTACGATTAACTTGATAAGAGGCGTCCACGAATGGGGCCCCCAATTAATCCACTGCGAATTCCGGTTCAATGGGATTGCCGGGAACTGCCACTTAATAACCCTAACTTGGGTTCAGTTAGTTGTTGGAGTGAAACAAGACTTAACAAACACGAGTATATTGAGTAACAACGATTACAAACGTCACTGATGGACCGATGGTATTTTACAAAAGCTTCAACTGTTGTGACACGCTTGGAATGGCCACGCGAAAATAGCGAATTGCGCGTAACCGTAACACAAAACAACCTGGAAACGTCTTTACCAGGGAGTTAGAACGACCGCAACCCAGCTCAAAGTATAGCTGAACTTGCTTCCTCGAGACTCTGAATCTAACTAACTCTGAATTTACAACGAGCCGAGCTCGCAAATTCATCAAGGAGGGGCAAGCTCAAACACTATTGGCTGAGGCGATCCTGCGTAGCCAATCGGAGCGTCGCACGTTATTTAGGAAAAATGCTTATTCTAAGAAACCTTAATGCTAAGCTCTCTCAATGAGGCAATTGAACGAAATCCATAAACCCATGATTCCCAAATATGCTAAGTCGGCTTAAGTTCTAGTAGAAAATGTATCCATCCGCTTAAAAGCCATTAAGGGAAGCTTACAAATTCCTTTCCAACATTAACAGAGGCAAACAAATACGGCAAGATGCAAATTTGGCTTTACCACGACCTTTGAATGAAATAGAACAGTTATGACTTGAATTACGTGATTAATTATAATCAAAAAGGTTTTGATGCACGCATCTGTGTGAATCAAACATGCCGCCCCCGAAGTGCCGAATATGGCACGACGTGATTAAATCCCAAAATTAAACTGAAATCTAACACTACCAAATAATTAAATGCATAACAAGAACTAATGACAGATGATAATCCAAGAGCCTTACAGATAACTTACAACTAGCATGAATACAAGCAAAGAAACAACTAAACCTAGCAAACTGTTCAATTAGCGAAAACTACCAACTAAGAGCAAAGTCAATGTTTATTGCCCTTGATCGCAATGATCGTCTTAGGGTAGGATGTACACTTTACGCACCGAGCGTTTCAGGAGATTCCCTCGGGAATCGCGCACCTGCACCACACGCACAACACCATCCGCTCCTGGATATGTGGCCGAGATGATTGCCAGTGGCCAACGGTAGCTTGGAGATGCCTCGTCGTGGACGAGTACCACGTCGCCCACCTGGGGGGCTAGAGAAGTGCTGGAGGACTTCCACTTAGGCCGGCGCTGCAGGAGGTGGAGGTAGTCCCGAGACCAACGATCCCAAAACTGCTGGGACAGCCGCTGGACCAGCCCATAGCGGCTGAGAGACGATTTTCCGGTATGTCCTGGAGTTGGGCTTCCGGAAACGAAGTCAGCTTCCGACCGATCAAGAAGTGGGCAGGAGTAAGGACTTCGGGGAATGAGGCGTCGGTAGGGAGAACACAGAGTGGGCGGGAATTTAGTATCGTCTCCACTTGAGTCAGCATGGTGTAATACTCAACGAAAGGTAACTTTGCATTGCAAGATATTCGCCTTAAATAATATTTCAATGACTTTACCCCCGCTTCCCAAATGCCGCCAAAGTGCGGAGAGCGTGCCGGAATAAAATTCCACTTAATGCTATGTTTCGACAATTCTTCCCTTATGCATTGCTCATTAGAGCCTGACAGGATATTTTTTAATTCCGATAGCTGATTTCTGGCACCGGTGAAACTGGAATAGCGCCTGAAAAGTTCAAATTCTGGGACGCGATGGTGAAGAGTGGCCACTACTGGGCGCGACTCTTGGGCTGCTAGCTCACTCGAATCAATTTTAACGGGCTGGGGTTTTAAGTCCGCCTGTGACAAAAACTCTGGCCCGTGCCACCACAAGCGTGAGTTGACTAGCTCCTGGGGTAACATTCCCCGGCTAATTATATCGGACGGGTTGCAATTTGTACGCACGTGAAACCATTCTTCCCTATTGCTTAGTTCGTGAATCTCGGACACCCGGTTCGCGACGAACGTCTTCCAATTACTCGCATCCTTATTTATCCAGTGCAGAGTTATGGTGGAGTCCGACCAATAGTACACGCGGTCAAATTTAAATGCGGAGCAATCGAGTATAGTTTTAATCAAACGAGCCAACAGTAAGGCTGCGCAAAGCTCCAAACGAGGCAAGGATATTGTTTTTAATGGAGCGACCCTTGACTTAGCACAAAGCAAATTGGTGGTGACATTACCGCGCGCGTCAACGCAACGTATATACACGGCGCACCCATAGGCTACAGAACTCGCGTCCGCAAATCCGTGGAGATCTATCGAATTTATGTCATCGCAAATTACCCGTCTCGGAATTGCCAATGAGCCCAAAGCGCGTAATGAAGAATGGAGTTCGTCGTATCTGGAGCGCATCTCCATGGGCACCGTTTCGTCCCATGACAACTTCAACTGCCAAAGCCGTTGCACGAGAAGTTTCAAAGTTAGAACGCTTGGACCAAGTAGTCCCAAGGGATCGAATACTTGAGCCATACTAGAGAGTATAGCCCGCTTGGTAACTGATTTGCAACAGCTAGGGTTCACTCTGTAACTTAGCACGTCCCGCCGAGTATCCCAAAAAATGCCGAGAGTTTTCTCCGTGGCGTCTTCCGTCAAAGAAATGGGCTCTACGCTGCCGCGATCTACACCAATGGCGCTAGCTACTTCACTGTCGTTGGATGCCCACTTTCGCAATTCAAACCCGTACCCCGACAAAGCGCTACTAATTTCGAATTGCGTTTTTATGGCTTCCGCCCTATCTTCAAAACCAGTCAGTAGGTCATCTACATAAAAATCCCGGCTAATTCTTAATGAGGCCTTTGGAAGCGATGCTTCGATTTCCTGGGCGATTTGTATCAAGCACCTAGTTGCTAGGTACGAGGCTGATTTAGTACCGTAGGTGACCGTTAATAATTTGAAGCATTTTACCGCTGAGGTTTTGTCGTCACGCCATAAAATTAATTGGTATTGCGTCTGCGAGGGGTCCACGAGGATTTGCCTATACATTTTGGCGCAATCTGCTTTCAGCACGTACTTGAATTGCCTAAAGCGACAAAGAATTGCAAACAACGACTGCTGGACCACTGGGCCCTTATGTTGAAGGTCGTTAAGCGATACTCCGGAGGAGGACGCACAACTGCCGTCAAAAACAACGCGATGTTTGGTCGTTGAACTGTCCTCCTTTATGACTGGCAAATGTGGCAAATAAAACCGAGGATGAGGAAGGCTCGCTTCGTCGTCCACCTTGCTCAAGTGACCAAGCGACTCGTATTCTTTGAGAAATGCGGAATACGCGGTTTTCAACTCGGGATTTTTTGACAATTTGTTTTCTAATGAATAGAAACGCTTTAATGCTATACCGCGCGATTCTCCCAGCGATGGAGCATCTTTCCTGAAAGGTATGCTCACGATGAACCTACGCGGCTCCGACGACGCCCGTTTCGTAGTCGATTGAAAATGGTCTTCGCAAAATTTGTCATCAGCAGAGAGTCGGCCCGATGAACCGTAAGCCCCCTCGATTTCCCAAAATCTCTGAATGCCGTGCTCGATGCCGGCTACACTTAAATGAACTCTATTTGAAAGAATGAGCGCTCGATTTTCGACATTCATGTTTCCGCCTAAAACCCAACCAAAAAGAGTTTTTGTTAAGAATGGCTTCTCTGGGCCCAATTTTACCTGTCCCTGACAGAGCACTTGCTAAAAGACATTCGCGCCTAATAAAAGATCAATCTTTCCCGGTGTATTACAATCTGAATCGGCTAGCACAATGTTTGGTGGGATCTTCAAATCCCTCAACGAGAAAGAAAGGACCGGCAGAGGGTCCGTAATTTTGTCTAGCACAACACAGCTCAAAATGTCCTCGTATTCCCGTTGCGGGAGCGGATTCGAACGTTTGCTCTGAATTCAGCGTTCAGAGCCCTGGCACCAACACCCGACAGTGAGGTGATATTACCTCGTTTCTCAATTTTCAAATTTGACACAAGTCGGCGCTAACTAAGTTAAGTTGGGATCCGGGGTCCAAAAGAGCTTTTGCCCGGGAAAATGACCCGGAGGATCCTTCTACGAATACGCTAACCGTGGACAATAAAACTTGCGCTGGCGCCGCGATTGCAGGACGGCTACAAGCTGCTGAAACGGATGCGACGGGTGCCTCGCTCGGGGCGACGGCCCCGACCTCCCGTGCGTCGCTGCTGGATTCTGGCGGTCCATGACGCGGCGACGGAGTATTTTCGTGCGCGTCGCGCTTTGGACGCAAACACAGTAAGGTATGGTGCTTTTTTCTGCATACGCGGCATCTCGACGATGTGCATTTTACCACGAAATGTCCGGGCTTGAGACAATTGTTGCATAATTTCAAACGACGCGCCTCTTCGATACGAGCGTTTACCGACAATTTTGAAAATGATTCGCAAGCGCTAATCGAATGATTACTATTTTTGCAAAAATCACAAGAGTGATTACCTTGCTCTCTGGCTACATGAGCGCGTGCATGGCTTTTTTGCTCGGATCCCTGATTTCCCAAACTCGAACCTATTTTCGCAGCTTCCAGCGAACCTAATAAGTGACTTTTGCTCTCTAAAAAATCTAACAATTCTCGCAAAGTAGGAAATTGTCCGGTATGTTTGTATAATTCCCAGTCAGTCTGCATTGCTGAGCTGAGCTTCGAAACTATGATGTGTATTAATATGGTGTCGACTGTGGGTTCCCCGTACGCCTTTAAAATTTCCAAAATTCTAACTACACTATCGAGCAGCCTTTGAACAGACGAATGTGAATCCTTTTTTACGCTCTCTAAACTGAATAACGCATTTATGTTTGATTTTACTATCAGCTTCTTATTTTCAAATCGCTTGACTAGGATGTCCCAAGCAATGGTATAGTTATCGTTGGTAACTTTTAACGACGAGATTGAACTACCAGCTTCTCCCTTAAGGGAAGAAATCAAATAGTAAAATTTCTGAACGTTGGTCAAATTAGCGTTGTTATGAATAAGCGACGTAAAGGAGTCATGATATTGAACCCAATTCTCGAATTTCCCCGAAAAGGAAGGCAAATCTAAGGGTGGTAATCTTAATCCAGCGAGCTCTCCTGAAGGGCCACTTTGCAAAGAATTTTGACCTAGATTCGGTTTTATACCCGGACTGATCTTATTTTTTGATAAGAATTCCTCGACTGTGCTACTAATCTCGCTAAAATGAGTCATAAAAGAGTCAAATTCATTGAAAAGTTCGTCAAAGTGTTCAGCGTCGGCCTCCATTAGGCCCTCCATTGACTTCTTATACTCATCCAACAAATTTTGGAAACAACTAATTTCTTTTGACAAGTTGCCGACCTCGTGAGCCTTCACGGGGCTGGACGAAGAAATTCTATCAAATAGCGTTTTGAAACGATCTACTTGGGCTTTTATGAATTTGCAACGAGTGGTTAAAGCGTGAGTTTCCGACATGACCGCTGATGTCGAACGAGTTTCCACCATGACTGACACAAGTAAAAAACAACACTAAACGAAGGCGTAATGGAAAAGGACTTACTTTTGATTTGAGAACGTAGTAACTTCTTGACGAACAGAAAACCAACCCGCTGCCGATCGCTGCCGCTTGACGTGGGACCTGGACTCGGTGTAGGCTCTCGATGGTTGAATTTCCTGGTGTTGGCGAAGCTTCTTGACGCTCTCCGACGAAATGATGTTGGAGCAATTGCATCCACCAGCTACTGGAAACTTGTACACTCGTGTTTTTAGCTTCTTCCACATCCGGCTCGAAGGACCAATGTTTTTTGTATGATTAACTTGAAAAGAGGCTTCCACGAATGGGGCCCCCAGTTAATCCGCTGCGAATTCCGGTTCAATGGGATTGCCGGGAACTTCCACTTAATAACCCTGACTTGGGTTCAGTTATTTGTTGGAGTGAAACAAGACTTAACAAACACGAGTATATTGAGTAACAACGATTACAAACGTCACTGATGGACCGATGGTTTTTTACAATAGCTTCAACTGTTGTGATACGCTTGGATTGGCCACGCGAAAATAGGGAATTGCGCGTAACCGTCACACATAACAACCTGGAACCGTCTTTACCAGGGAGTTAGACCGAACCGCAAAACGGCACAAAGCATAGCTGAACTTGCTTACTCGAAATTCTGAATCTAACTGACGATGAATTTACAACGAGCCGAACTCGCAAATTCATCAAGGAGGGGAAAGCTTAAACACTATTGGCTGAGGCGATCCTGCGTAGCCAATCGGAGCGTCGCACGTTGTTTAGGACTAAATGCTTATTCTAAGAATCTTAATGCTAAGCTCTCTCAATGAGGCAATTGAACGAAATCCATAAACACATGATTCCCAAATATGCTAAGTCGGCTTAAGTTCTATTAGAAAATGTATCCATCCGCTTAAAAGCCATTAAGGGAAGCTTACAAATTCCTTGCCAATATTGACAGAGGCAAACAAATACGGCAGGATGCAAATTTGACTTTACCACGACCTTTTAATGAGATAGAACAGTTATGACTTGAATTACATGAATAATTATAATCAAAAAGGTTTTGATGCACGCATCTGTGTGAATCAAACATACCTAACCTTATAGCCTTTATAAAGAATGAAACAGATACGCTTTCTTGGGAGAAAATTGAAGATCTGCAGCATCGAGTTGTAAACGTTTTCAGAAGGTGATATGTGATATGAATATGGGAGCACATAAGGTAAGGGCTTAGAGTAATTTTAATTATATATACCCCATCCACTCCCTTTGTGAGCAAGCCTTGAATATGAACAGTTTTACCAGTATACCAAATATTTATTTATAAAAAGTGACTAATGTCAAAATGGCATTGACATTTTGTAACTTCTGAAAAGTAATTCAGTTATGGAAAACCAATTTGTTGCATCCTTCTGGACCGAACGGACCAGATGCTATTTTCAACAACTTTAAATCCCTTGATAAATAAAAATTTGAGCTGTCAAATTTTATAATGACTTTGGTAATTTCTTTGTCACCAACTGTTCCGTACACCATTAAAATTGCATATAAAAAGCCAGCTTCAAATCGCAAATGCACTGAATATACTCCACCTTACTCAATTTTTATAAATGTTTATATACATAAAACATAAAATATACTTATTACATAAAACGTGAGTGTAGCAGCGGACAATAAATTGTTATTCTTGAAATACTTAAGATATTGTATATAATATAAAAGTAGGTTAACTATGTTAAATAATAACAATTATTAGCAGATTATTACTAAATACGAAAATAAATATACCCAGTAGACTATCCTATCTGTTCAGTTAGGGAAGGTATTTATTTCGAAATTTACAACGATTGTAGTCTTCAATTAGTTTAGAAGGATGAACCCAGTAGCACTTAAAAATGTTTTGAGATACTAATATATCAAATTCGTTTATATACACTACATTAACTGCAATGTCTAAGCGAAAAAGTGTGATTTTGGACTTTGTTAACTCAGCGTGACCTACAGGTCTAGCACTAGCTTTATTTCGGGCGCTAATTATACGTTAAACTATATTTAAAATATAAACAGAATTATGTCATTGCAGCTCGACTTAAAAATATTGATTAATAAAACTGTTGCGTAGTTTAAAGTAGCTGCATCAATTAAAAATTCCACACTAAGTAAGTGTTACATATGGTTCCTAAAATTTACCCGAAATACATATGTTTTAAACATAGTTTAAATCTCACTAGTTTTTATTTAACTGTAGTGGTTATGGAAGTAAGACGTCTTATGCTGTGTGTATGGAATCCTTGGGGGTGAACACTACTATTTTAATCAATATGCCATTGACTGTGACATTTAAGTAAAACATATTTTGTAAATGTCATAGCCAAAGATATGCTGAGTGTTCGCTTCCAGGGTTTCCACCTGCAATGTTCTATCTCTCCAACCTTCTCTATTGGTGGCAACTCTTATGTTTTCATGAAAAAAAAACGGTGAAGTTCTTTACTTACTCAATCTGGCAGATCCAGAGGATACACTTCCATTTCCCTTAAACTAAAGAGAGGACCATAAAAACCACCCACATTTAGAAGTTAACTTTGTCACCATTGGAAAAAAACCAGAAAGCTCGTTTGTTCCTCTTTTGAAATAGAAACTCAAAAAGGTTTATCGACAGCTGTTGACGGTAGGTCAATAATCCGTGCATACGACCACTTTTGGTTATCGGGATATTTAATGCAAAGTATGTGTAAATAACCTACTCAACAACGAGTCACTAAAACAGGGCCGCTACTTAGCAGATGTAATTTTTAAGAAATGACTATATGTTTTTCCCCACTTTGAAAAAATATATTTTTCTACACTCTGTATAAATATTTTTTGAAACACATATAATGCAGGGAAAAGTTGCCAAAAATTACACGAAAATTGAACAAATTAGTATAAGCAAGGAATTTGGTAGAAATGTTACATTTAACTTCTTATTCAATATGCTAGGAGTCCTCTAAAATCGAAGCTGTGCTACGACCGCCATATTGGAAAATGTCGGCTCATTTTGTACCGATTCAGATATAAAAAAAGTTTCATATAAAAGCTGTAGATTACAATACAGTAAACAAATTTTGTTAATTAAATTTTTTCCTCTAAACCGAACGGTTTTTTAATTATGAGCTACAGAAGAACATCAACATACATAATATCAGTAAAAATATTAGTACTATCGCCATAACAGTAGTCCACGTATAATAATTGTCTACCTCAAAAAAAAAAACTAATGTAGTCCTGAATTTTAGCACTACTGTTCCTTAGTATTTTAGGAGCGACCCTTTAAAAACTCCCGCGTTTGGGGTGCTGGCGCCGTAGTTTTTTGGGACAAGAAAATGCAAAGGCTGAGTAATAACATGTGAGCAAATGAAAACGAAAGCAAGCTTGACTTTGAAAATTTAAACATATGTAGATTATTATTTCATATTATATTAATCAAATACACATACATAAACTAAACCATTGCATAACTGCCAAAACGTTATTTGAAAATTAACATAAAAACCAACACCTAAACAATGTTACATCTGCTACATCAATCATTTCGATTATAAAAACGTTTTGTTCTTGATTAAACATGTGTAATTTAAAATTTGATTATATAAACAACTTGACTATTACTACTACTATTAAGTTATAATAACTGTAATATTTAAATTAAAAACATGAGAAGTAATAGAGCACATGATATCTTTTCAGAGCCAAGCTTGATTTTCATTTGATCACATATTACTAGAAAAATGTTAAATAAACCCTCAAACAATTAATGTAGTTCTGATTTGTGTAACAAATATTCCGTTTACCTACAAGGGCCCTTGCAAATGTCCCAACCTTTTTAATGCTGGCGTCCTCGTTTTTTGGGACAGGAAAAGGGATAAGTCTAGAAATATGTATATAGGAAACCTCAAACAATGTACCTCGTAGGTCGTAGCTTTTTCGAGAAAGAAAAGGCAGAAGCTCAGTTATATTAGAAAAAATTTAAAGAAAACCTCTACCAAATAATATAGTGTTAATTTTTGGCACAAATGTTATCTCCTAGAGTACTAAAGAATATTTGTGCCATAAATATTGATTTTTTCAGGTTTCCTTTAAAATATTCCTAATAGTATTCGGTTCTTGGTTGTTACTTGCTCCAAAGAACTACGACGCCGGCACCCCCGAGGCGGATACTTTTGAAGGGTTGCTCCGAGAATACTAAATAGAATTATTCCAAAAATGAGGACTACTTTTTTTAAATTGGCCATACAATTTGCTTAATATGCGTGTT
Source organism: Agriotes lineatus (assembly GCA_940337035.1). Lineage (NCBI taxonomy): Eukaryota > Metazoa > Arthropoda > Insecta > Coleoptera > Elateridae > Agriotes > Agriotes lineatus. Next base: position 55,668 of record CALNHX010004600.1, read on the forward strand.
GCTGATATGTCTATTGTAGCAGCAGTTACTGAAAAAACAAGAAATGTTCTCGAGTAGTAGTTGTGTTACCAGGACATGGACGTATTACTTCCTTGTGGTTGCACATGAAATGCATCTTTAGTTTCTACGGACACGCTCAGGGAATAAAGAAAACTCAATTTTCTATATAATAAAGCAACAGAATTTGCACAGAAATACTCGAAACTGTGTGTGGTTTCTAATACATGCGGTTAGAAAGAAAATCCGAAGATGAGACAAACTGTTGCATTATTAAATTTATTGAGGGTATTGTATCCCACGATGATATTGCAGCTCCAAGGTGGACATTAGTACTTGCTTTATAATATGGGACCACAAAGTCCGAGATGCTTGGTGACTATAACATTTTTACCTATAATCGTATCATCAGAAACAGCTGACACTGGGCAGTTTCCTACAAGTTCAGCAGTTGCCAATCACTCATATCACACACATCAAGTTCATCAGTAGATGGGAAATAGTTTAGAGACAAATGCCTTTTATTCTTCTTCTTCTTCTTGCTTCTAAAATAGGCTAACAGCCTGTTCTTTGCAATATTATTAGACGGCGTCGCGCCACCGTTTTTTTGGTCGACCAATACTTCTTCTTCCTCTAGGTTGGCCGTCTCGTGCGATTCGTACCACTCTACTCTCGTCCATTCTATCTATATGTTCATTCCATTCTCTTCTTCTGCGCGATACCCAATCAGGAATGTTTTCAATTTTACATGCTTCCCTTATGTTTACATTCCTCACTCTGTCATATCTAGTTTTTCCAGCTATTTTTCTCAGTACATTCAGTTCAGCACGTATGCTATTTCATGGCAGAGTTGAGTGAAAAGTTTTAGCACTTATATCACTAATGAGTCTATCAGACCATTATCACTACTATATTATAACAGTTATTGTTGCAGTGTGTCACACTTCATATTATTTACTGTCGCTATTTAAGATATCAATAGGTAACCTTCTTTTTAATCTAGTATGAACCTGACTACTGTAAATGTTATACTACACTGCACCACTGCACTGTTGAATGTTGTAGAATTTTTGAGCTGTTTTCTTTATGAAATCTTCAATCAAGATTACAATATTAACCAAGCAGCAACCCTCCGTCAGCCAACAGACCCGCCGTACATTGTTGTCAATGATACGTCCATACCCTGGAAACCGAAAGATAGTGCAGTCAAATATTTAGGAGTATTTCTCAACCGATGGCTAACTTGGAGCTATCATATTAATAAGAAGCTGACTGAATCATATGCAAGACTGGCAATGCTCTATCCTATCATGAACAAATAGTCGTCGCTGAAAATAAAATAAAGAAACTTAATTTATACAGCCATTATTAGACCGATCTTCACATACGTATGGTTGCAGTGTCTGGTGCGCAACATCTAAAAACTAACATACGTAAACTTCAAGTTCTACAAAATAAAGTGTCAAGAATCATAACAAATGCTCAGTGGTATATTAGGAACTCTCAGCTCCACAAATGGCTGGGGTTGATAGTTAACCCTTCCATCTTTTTCATTTTCTGAATTCTATTTAGAGTAGTTAGTTAGTTAGCTAGTATCAGTGGTGGGGAGACTGATTCCAGGCAAGTAGGCCTTCATTGCCCTTTTTGCCAACCCCATGGATAAGGTCTAGGCATGCACCACGTACCTTAGTCCTACTTAGAATTTTGCCGAGACTAAGGAGGTCCAACCCTAGCAAGGGATCTTTTACATGCTACACATCGTAGTAACATGGGACCCACGACTTTGCATCAGCTACGAATGATGGCATTCTGTAGAGGTGTTCATCCGCATTTTTTTATATTTAAAAACCTCACCGGGATCGAGAGTCGAACTCTCCACCCTTAGATCAGTAGGCAGAATACTTAACCACTGAGCTATGGAGCCCAGCTTAGTTGCGACTAACTTAGACTAAACACATATAATAGTAAGTGGTGTTTTACAGTGCATTTCGTCCAAATTGGGATTCTTGAAAAATCAATAGCATTCGACAGCTCATAGCTAAAAAAACCGTCAGGTTTATGGAAAAAATATTATAGGAGAATATGTTTATGTTGTTATGGTCTACATTTTTTATTTGAAACTGCAACGGTTAAGAAATTATATTAAAAAAATGAGCAACCATTTTTCGATATGGAAACCGTAGCACACTTTCGGTTTTAGGGGACTTTTAATATACAGGGTGTTTCAAAAAAAGGTGTTGCCAAACTTGGGGAAGTTATGGAAGACATTGCGGTAAACAAATTTTGCATATAAACCCCTAGTCGAAAATGAGCCGTTTTGGCCCTGGAGCAATTTTTGTACATAAACGAAATTTTATCTTGTTGATAGAAAAAGACTTCGATATTTAGTTAATTTCGTGAAAATAATAAATTTATAACGATGGTTCAAAGTGGCGACCCTTAAACTCGTTACAAAAATGTGCCCTTCGATTCATGGAATCGCGCACCCGTTGTAACATATGCGGATGTTTCTGCACGAAAGGACAGGCTGCCATCACTCTCTCTAACAGTTCCTCTTGTGTGGCTACAGAGGTTTCATAGACGAAGGACTTGATGTAATGAAAATTAACTAAATATTGAAGACTTTTTCTGTCAACAAGATAACATTCCGTTTATGGACAAAAATTGCTCCAGGGCCAAAACGGCTCATTTTCGACTAGGGGTTTATATGTAAAAAAAAATTACCACAATGTCTTCTATAACCTCCCCAAATTTAGCGACACCTTTTTGAAACACCCTGTATACAATAAAAATCTAAGTGAAACATCTCTGTTAGATTCCTTGCTTGTACTAATTTTTGCACCGCCAAAACCTCTTTTCTTGTACTAATACCAGAATAACACGTTTTGAATTACTATTTTGAAAGTGAAACAGACGGGATTTGTGGCGTTTCTATACTGACTAATTGTACTTCAAAATGTGGCCAATTTTTTTAGTCCACCGTTTACAAGTTATAACCCCTTTTTTAGTTACTTGTCCAAGAGGATGCGTCTTGGGCGCTTAATTCGTCTAGTATGGATAGTACCATGCTTCGGCACCACATACAGTGTGTCCCAGATCGAGTGGGATTGCATGGGTAACTTCCTTATCATTGAAGATTAAGATTTGGTTAAATAGACAATGTTTTGCAGTTTAATATGCTGATTTAAAATCTCCTTAAAAAAGTTCAAAATGTCGACCCCGTGTCAGGCCATTTTAAATTCAGCAAGTGCGTGACCTGTTGGAGTAACTTTGGTGCAGAGTTGACAAGTTAGCCTGTATACAGGTTTCTTTTCAATCATATTTTACCTTATAACCCTTCAGCTATTTGCGCCTAACAATCTGAAAGCGACACGCACGCCTTTTTTGGTTCTCAAAGAGGTTCCGCGAAACCGCTCTATTCTCTACGCCGTCGTAGTGGCAACTGCATTTTTACTTCATTCCGTTTACATCAATTTTCAAAGTATAGCCAATTGGAGCAAGCCAGATACCTTCCGTGAATAATAAAAACTTCAGTCGATCTCTCTCGCGCGCGACTTGCTTCGCGGACATCACGCGAGGCAAACTGCACTCCCATTGGTTGCAGCTACAGACACACTTGAGGCGTCTGGCGCAAAAAGATCGTTTCGTTGAGGGACTTCTGATCGGGCTGTCAAAGCGAGAGGTGGTTTTGCTAGTGGAGTGAGCTGTGGTGCCTTGTGTGTTGGTGTGACCGTCAGTTTTTGTATGATCTCGTAGAGTCGTGGAGAGGCTATTCTCCCTTAACTGGGGTTCATATCGCAAAGCTGTACAAATCGGTCCCGTCGTCTTGTTTGTCTCCAAGGGGGACGTAATTCAACCTCGCCACGTTGGTCAATTATCTGCAGGTGCCACTCGACTCCCACGCTTTCTTCAGTCCGTTCGCTGCAGTTGACAGCCGCTAGCCGCCGTGACGCCAAAGCTTGGCGGGTCTAATTAAGTAGCATGTAATTAACTTTAATAATCAGGTAGCATGTAATTAACATTGATAATCCAATTATTGTCCCTGTATTTGCTTGTAAACGCAGTATCGCTTGGCCGATGCTAACAATATTCAAATTCATTCATCTGTTCTGGCCCAATTTATGTGCCTTTTCTTGTAAACGCAGTATCGCCTGGCCAACGCCATTAATCACCAATTCCGTGCAATGACTTAATTATAATTAGTGTTAAAGCGTCTCCCAGCTGGGCTATATATAGTTTAGTCCATATTTATGTGTTTACCTTTCTGTGTATCGCTAATTTATATGTGTGAGACCAATAGATCAGTATTTTAAACGAGGCCTTATTATTTACGACGAGTCTGTGCATGCCCACTTTAAGGTTACTGTGTAAATATATATGTACAGCGCCCTGAGTGTTTGAGCGTCACAGGTAAGTGGACGACGCTTGTATCACACCCCGTTTGGCTTATAAGGTTCGGTTAAGCGTAGGTCTTCCTGATTGAATCTTGTGGCGCCTATTTATTTTGCAACACCCTATACATACCGTCACGCTTGCCTTGTGGTGTACCGTTTCTACGACCACGCACATCACCCTGAGCGTATCAAGCCGCGGCCTTTAAGCTTGTTTGTAGAAATTTTCAGGGTAAGTCTTGAAGTCTCCAGGACTTGATTAAGCATTTGGAACTCCCGCACCCATGAGCGTCGTTAAAACAGTTTGATACTGTAACACCCGTCCGAAGTTATTAAAAAAACTAACAACTGTCATTTTCTTGTATGTCAAATACCTTCGTAAGTATAACAGATACGAAAAAAAGTGTCATATAAAAGTTACTGTTTTCGATGAGACCAATTTAAAATTGGTGTCAAACAAAAATTCAAGATTGTTGCTTTTGAGTTACTCATATCAAGTTCCGTAAGTTAAATAGACGCCGTATTGGATTATTAAGTTACTGAATCGAAATGTTTTATTTTCTTTTCATTTATGTAAGGCAACGTATGATTGAATAAAAAATAGCAGTAAAATTAATGGTTTTTGTATTTTAATCAAGTAGGCTTACATGGCTCCAAACAAAATTACGTGAAATTTATTACTAATTTATACTAATGTTTGATGGCCAGCCAGATCAGCTGATCTAATACTTCTTTACTTTTGTTAGTAGGGTACGTTAAATAATAAAGCATATGAAAGCAATTACAGCTACAATAATGTTCCAGAACTGCGCGAGGCAGTGCGAGAAACATGTTCTAGTATTAATCGAAATACGTTGCTTAAAGTAACCCGAAGTGTCGTCAAATGGTGTCAACTATGTTTAGCTTACAATGGACAGCATTTTGAACATTTCATCTGGTTTATCATCTGGTTTTTTTAAATGAATTTTGTTTGTTTTTGTTTGGATCCATGTAAGCCTACTTGATTAAAATACAAGAACAATTAATTTGACTGGTACTTTTAGTATAAAGAATTCTATTCAGTAACCTAAATTTCCAATATGGCGCCCTTTTAACTTCCGGAAGTTGATATGAGTACCTCAAAAGCAGCCATCTTGAATTTTTGTTTCACATCAATTTGAAATTGGTCTCATCGATAACAGTGACTTTCATATGAAACTTTTTTTCGTATCTCTTATACTTCCGAAGATATTTGACATACAAGAAAATGACAGCTTCTAGTTTTTTTTAAATAACTTTTGACAGGTTCGAGATTTTGAACTTTTTCAAACAGATTTTAAATCAGCATATAAAACTGCAAAACATTGCTTATTTAACCAAATCTCCATCTTCATGATAAGAAAGTTACCCATACAATCCCACCCGAGCTTAATAACACTTTTAGGTATATAGAAAATTATATTAGCCATCATTCTAATGCATTTAATATGTACTAATACATCAAGAATTACTACTGGGGTATTAATCAGCTCAATCAGCGCTGAAGTCAGTGGGCGTAAATCTGCAACAGGGCCGAACGCGTTTGAAACGTAGTAGAAGTGAAGATACAGTTAATGTTAATTACTGGACATATTTAGAATGTATTAAACAGCTTGACAACATTGTAAAGTAGATTTGCGTTCTTTCGTGAAATGAACTATACGCGGAATAGACTGTACTTTAGTTAGCTATAAGCTCTTTGTATCATAAATATTTTAAGGTAGGATTTGTAGGCAAAATGTCATTAAAATTACAACAAGAAAATGTTTAGCCGATGTTTAGAAACGTGGCTTTTTCTGGGCAGCTGCAGATATTCCAATCTCACGAATAGATTAGAATAAATTTATGCAGGGTTTACTTCGTAAGTCAAAATATTGGGCGAAGGTATATGGTTAGTACGTGGTCAGAAGTGCAACTGTTGCAACTCGATCATAAAAATTTCGTGCCAGCTGGAGCAAATTCTTTTAGTAAAGTTGTAAAACTTTATTAGCGACAATTTGCGAGGGGTCGAGCTTGACAAATTTTAGGTGGTGAAAGCTTCAAATTTGTCAAATTCATAGAACTATTATGAACTGTCACGTCCGTATGTACGTGCCAAAGGTCCAAAATTTATACCTGCTCTGATAGGCTTATTTGGAAATTTGTAAACGCCTATCGAGTTTTCTTGGTCAAACTTGACTTAGAGTTTAGTTAGTTAAGAAGAAGAAGTTAATAAGTAAAGTTAAGAAGTGACGGTATTAAACTTAAGTGTTCTGTAAACGACAGAAAATAAATGCAAGTATTTGTACTTAAATATTCTTATTAATCTCGCAACAGTAGCTTTGGTCTTCGTGTCCAAGTCTATTTTAACTAAAAGGATTGCCAGTTACCCCGACCATAGGCGTATCGCAATATCGTCTAGCTATACGAAGAGTTAAATCTGTAACAATACCTTTTTTTCTCGTCGAGATATTGCGATCCTTCCATATCTTGTCGAGCTTAATCATCGCTGTCGTAGCTACAACTATTGGTCTTCGTATATTGTTGAAGCACTTAGCATATCTGTTGATGCTTGAACCCAAATCAATGATTTCGTCAAAGATTTGAGTATCGTTGTAGATACTATTTCTTATTATGTCGAAATTACCGGGTTTAGTCTTTCTAAAAATTCAGACCTTTCTTTTCTCAGTTTTAATAACGAGCCGGCGTAACTCAAGTTTTGTATCCTTTCTCTACCAATAGTTATTCCCCGTGTTCAAGCTCGAAGGGATTTCTCACTTAATACATTTTCCATAAATTTAATTAAACAGCAACGGGCAGAGTATAAATCTAGAAGGACACCGCTCCCTATCTTAAAAGATCTCAAGTCTCATTATTGGAAAAACGTCTCCATAAAAATGCTTTACAAATCGCAGAACATGTTTGGGTGTACCCATCCACCTTAAGTAATACCATCCACAGTTCAGACCAGTTTACACAGTCGATATAGAGGCAGGTAATCCGAAGCCTCTCGTTTATGAATTTGCTTCATAATTGCCTTCTAAACACAAACTTGTCCTGCTCCTACAGTATTTTCTACTACAAATAGCTCTTCAGTTGTTGTAAGAGGTTCATGAGAATTAATTTGCTAATAGGTAGAATACGGGAGATGATCCTGGCTGTATTTTGGGGTTGAGCCATTTATGTGAATAGGGACGAAAACCGATTTAGAACAATAGCGGGGTACTTTAGTCTTCAATATTCTTTTAAAAATTCGCCACGTGAAATCAATTCTTTTGTCATTAAGTGGTTTCACCATTTTCCCCTAATTTCATTTTGAAGTTTTGTTTAGTGTTACATATCGCATAGTTTTCATCTTTCAAAATGTCAAGTTCTTGCTTTGGTCAGTTTTCATCCGTATAGAGATTTTTGCAGTACTTTCTTCATATATCTGCTAATCCATATTCTCTATATTGGTGATAGCTCTTTCGTTACTGTTTCTTTAATTTTTTATAATATTGACGTCACTTTTTTAGTTTTTTAAAACAAATCACGTAATTAATTAGTAATGCGGAATTTTTCTACTTCTTCACATAATTCTTTCAGGTACCGATCTTGTCTCTTCCGCTGAATCTTTGTAGTTGGCTATTTAGTATTCATTGTTATGCATTCTTTTCATCTATCTCTGAGCCTGTCGTTCTAAGCTTCTTTCTATTCTTCACAATGTGTAAGGTTTCCATGGGCATCCAGTGTGTGTTCTTGGTGCCCAATTAGGTTGATTCTTTCGTATTATTTGTATCTGTGTGCCAAACATAAGAGTTTTGATAAAGTTTCACTGCTGTTCGACCTTTATACTTGTGTATTTCTTCGACTTTTCTGTGTTCGTGTCAAGGGCTTGCTTGTATTAATATACAAGATAAGATTCTCGAAAGTAAGAAGGTACCAGAAACTACCTAGGTATAAAATATATTAATTCCTACCTAATACTTTTTAATTAACTAATTAAGTGTGGGAGGGTAAGTTGGATGTACGGAGTGGCAAAATTCCTAGATGCGGCTCTGGATGTCAATGCAACTTTAGATTTTGGCATTTAAAAACACATCCGGTTTCTAGCAAATCGCCAATACCAACACTTGTTGAAATCAATTTTGAAACTACTCAAATACTAGTTGCAGAACGCCACAGAATATTGGAATTGTGATCTGCACATTATTTCCTAGAAGCTTCTCGTATTGGCTATCGAAGCCATTCGGAGCCTGTTTTGTAATGTTTTGTTTGTCAGGTTCGAGTTAGTTGGTCGTTAACTCTGGTAATAAGTGGTGTGAAAATCGCAGTTTTAGTGTATTGGGAGTCAAATTTAGAGGATATAAGCTCGAAATTGAAGCGACCTATCCGGTTATGCAAATGCGACATGAGTGTGAACACAGCGTGTCCTCTGTTAAGCAGGATTATGTCCAGAACCGCGGCAATATATTATCATAGTGTCTCAATCAGTGCAATCTCGGCATCCGCTACGATCGGAATTAGTCAGCGCCATCGCGTGGACCAAATATCTGGGCTCCAAATTACGTATGCAAATCTTAATAGTATCTAATTATCTTTGTATATAAACGAGCAACAATGAATCGTCAAGACACTCGCGACTATTAAAATTATTTCAGGTTTGTAAGATGGGCGACATAAATTAGTACTGCCGAGAGACGCACATTTAAAAATACTTAAGAAGCTGTAAAAGTATAAGAAATGAAGCTGCTAACACAAAATAACTGCTTCATAAACGCCTACTCTGTTTGCTCTTAAATTAAGCCATTAAGAACCTCGGATCAAACTGCTTTCTGCAGCAAAAGCAAAAGGACTGCGAAATGATTGCAACAGCTCCAGGTTTCGATGATTTTGTATGAAACCCGAGCACGGTTTGGATTCAGATATTATTGTGTCTAATTAATGTCGATCTTGCTCGAGCTACTTGCGAACAGAAAATAATATACGGCGTTGCTTCCTCTGCCAGCCAAAGCTCATTATTAATTAGCAGAACCAGCAGAGCTAGTTTAAATGGAAAATATAGTATATAATCGCGATATAAAGCCGTCGGATTGATTACTGACGCTATTTTTGCGCTACTATGCCTGCGTATAATTAATTGATTTAATGTACCGTCATTTGCATACATTAAATTCAATACGATCGACTTTATGCTTAATTTAAACCAATGAATATTATAATATCAGCTAATTTCACTGCCTCTCTTCATAATTCTCTGCCGATTTATTTCTGTTTCCACTTCTTTAGTAGTCAACAGCGCTTCTAACACCTCAAGAGTGGGCATTAGGCATACAAATGGCAGATTTTGATACATGCTGCTGGAGCGACAACCATAAGCGCCGATGTAGGGGCTACCTTGGAACAACAAAACGAGTGCCGCATAATTTTCTCTTCAATAGGTGGGTCGTTTAAAAACTTTTTTTGAAATGTTGTAAATGCTTTTAGATGTATGCAAACGTTTGGTTTTTTGTCAAATATTCATCTTTATGCACCTCTGGAAACTGGTTGCTTATCCAAAATAGCTAAGTAACGAATGGGAAGCTATAACTGTCCCAATAATCCACGGAAATGGTCATTCTCAAAATAAATTGCTTAAGATGATCTTAGATCCACGTCGGTACATAAGAGAATTGGGATTCAGAAAAATAATGAAGACTAAAAATACTATTAGAAAAGTTGAGGTTCCTATACTAAATTTTGAAGCCGAATATTACAGGGATTTTATAAACTGGCTAGAGTGTACAGTTCCAGAGCTCTCGCTAATGACAAAGGCGTCATAGATTTATTATTTTTGTTTTTTATCTTTAGAAGCTAAATAATAAAATATAAAAATAAATAATCCACCTTTACTTTAGACCATTGCATAACTTTTCTCACCATAGGCCCCAATTAGAAAAACCACCTTATCCTTCAAGCCATTCAATTCGGTATGATAGTTAGTTTCGTACAAAATGCTTAAAATTTGATTCATTGTGTAGATAGGTCCTCTTTTTATTGCTAAATTGCACATTTTATGCGAGTTGGCTACTTTTACATTTTTACTCCTTCAAATTTATCACATCCATCCTTGCAGTCTTGGTCTCCCTCTTATTATTCGCTTCGTTTGTTTCCATTGCATTATTCTCCTGATTGCTCTCAGTGGTTCACATTTGGTTATGTGCCACAGTAATTGTATTCTACTTGCCTTCTCCACTTTCGCTGTGCCTTTTCATGAAGTCCTAGCTCAATTCGTAAAAAAATATTCTTATTTTATTAGTACGCCATATCCATTTCTCAGGCATTTACTTACTATTTAAATTGTTGCTTTGTTTACAAGGTAAATCAACAAAACGAGTTTAATATTCTAAACGTATTCCAGTACAAACTGGTAGAAACGGCGCTAGTCGCTCACTCGAGTGCCGATATAGTGACGCAGAGCACAACTTTGCAAACACTTTTATACATTGCTACCCACTGTCACTGTGCATAGAAATTTGGTAAGCTTTCGCTCATTTTGGTTTACCAGATATCCGAGAGAATGAGCAGTTATAAATGTCGACATTATTCAAGAGATTGATTTGATCCCAAAGCGTCGACATCCATAAGCTATCGAGCTATTTGTCTTAGAATCTTCAACGTCAAACTGTTTCAAGTGGTTGAGCTATATGTTGGGCCATAGAATCCTGAATGTCGAATTTTGTCGAGGGATTGAGCTGTTTGCAAGGCTCTAGAGTTATGGATATCGCCTATCTTCGAGATATTGGGCTGTTTGCAATGTCCTGGAGTTCTGAATGCCGACATTCTTCGAGGAACTTGGCTGTGTGCAAAGACCCAGAGTCATACATGTCGATATTCTTCAAGAAATCGAGTTATTTGCAAGACCCTAGAATCCTGAATGTAGATGTTCTTGGAGGAATCTTGCTGGTTGAATGACCTAGAATCATGGACGTCGACATTCTTCGAGGAATGCAGCTGTTTGCAACTCCCTAGAGTCCTCAACGTCGAAATTATTCTATAGATTGAAAAGTTTGCAAAGAGCAAGGGTCCTCAATATAGATATTATCCGAAGGATCGAATTGTTTGCAAGGCCCTAAAGTTATGAACGTCGACAGTATTCGAGGGATTGTTTTCAAAGATCTAGAGTCAGGAACATTGACATTTTGAGAGATATTGAGCTGTCTGCAAAGTCCTAGAGTCTTGAATGTTGAAATTGCTGGAGGAATTGAACTGATAGAAAGATTCTAGAATAATAGATGTTGATAGATTTCTAAGGAATTGGGCTGTTTGCAAGACTCTAGAATCCTAGATATAAAAACATATTTCGAGAGATTGAGCAATTTACAAAGATCATGAGTCATGAATGTCGATAGTCGATAGTCTAGGGATTGGGCTGTTTGTCATATCCTAGAGTTCCTAATATTGACATTCTTCAAGGGATTGAACTGTTTGCAAGGCACTAAAGTTTTGAATGTCGCAATACTTCGAGAAATTGAGCTGAGCTATTTACAGAGCCGTAGAGTCATAGACGACGTCATTCTTCGATAGATCGAGCTGTTTGCAAGAGTCTAGAGTCCTCAATGTCAAAATTCTTCGAGGGATTGCTGTCTCGAAGGCGCTGGAGTGACAGATGTGGATAGACTTGGAGGGATTGAGTTATTTGTAAAGATCTAAAGTTCTGGATTTCGACATTTGTCAACGGATTGAGCTAGAGTCTCAAATGTCGAAATTCTTAGAGAATTTGAGCGGTTTGAAGGGATGTAGGTCATGGATGTGGACAGCCGTCGAGGAATTGGGCTGTTTGTAAGGCCCAAGACTTCTGAATGTCGACATTATTACAAGGAATGTGCTAGTTGCAATGTCTTAGAGTTCAGAATATCGACAATCTTCGAGGCATTGAGTTGGATTCAAGGTTCTGGAGTCATAAATCTCGATAGTATTCTAGAGGTTTGGATGTTTGCAATGTCCTAGAGTTCTGAACGTCGACACTATTTGAGGGAGTGGGCTATTTACAAGGCCGTAGACTTCCGAATATCGAAAATCTTAGAGGGATTGAGCTTTTTGTGAGCTCTAGAGTCACAGATGTCTACAGTGCTCTAGAGATGGGGCTGTTTACAAAACCTCAGAAAATTATTCGAGGAACTGAGCTGTTTGCAAAGTTCTAGAGTCATAAACGTTCAATTAAGCGAATGGAACTGTTTGCAATGGCATAGAGTCATCAATGTCGAAATTTTTCGAAGAATTTCGTGGGTTGCTTGCTTCCTAGAACTGTAGTCATTCTTCCCTTGTCTTTATTCTGCTCATCTACATTTGCTAATAGCGTCTACAATATTTGTTATAGTTTCTTCGCATCCTCCTACTTGAAGCTCTTGTTGATCATTTCTTCCTTGAGTTTTCTATAATCCGCTGCTAATAATCTACTTCATTTTGTTGTTGCTATTTGTATTTGGTTTATTGTAGGACCCATTGATCCTTTATCTCTATTTCGGTTAATTCCTCCATTGCATTGCCATCTCTTTCTTCCTTTTCTCTCTTTCAATCTTAACAAGCCTCTTTACTAGCCCTACCTAACCTTTACGACTCCAATTCGATTTTTTGTGTGTTAGGAGTATTTCTTTTACCTACCTAGTTTAACACATTCACTGATTCTTGTGATGCATTTTGCTCCATACTACTTCGTTTCTGCATTTACAATTTGTACAGGTTTTAATTAAACAGACACCTTATCAACACACTTTTCAACATTGTTCCACATCCATACCAGATATTAAACCTTGCCGCCAGTACTTCTACAGGCTGTTATAGGTAGGTATTCAGAGCGCAATATACATTATAATATAGTGTTTGGCTTTCTAATAATAGTCATACCAGAATTCAAGTACACCTATTTTGCAAATTTAACTACACCATTTGTATCACTTAGGTGTAAATCAAGACGACGTCTTTTATCAGAACGATTGAACAACACTACACTTGCTCCTGGAAGAGGAGTGCTTTGGGATATTTACTCCTAGATCACATAAGTCTAGATTTCCACTATACTCCGGTGCAGATTTTATTTTACGGGTAGTCATTAAGACGACGTGGGGGTCGAAAACCTTTTTTGCACTGCCGGGGTTAAACGACCTACCTTAGGCATCATTTTGAAGAAACAAAGTGCCATTTTTAATTCCCGAAACATTAAATATTTATTTTTCCGCTACTGATCATGTAAGTCAGTGATACAGCCTTAGTAACAAAACGTGTAAGTCGGAAATTATATTTTCCCGCTGCTGAGCATGTAAGTTAGTGATACAACTTTAGTAACAAAACGTGTAAGTCGGTGATTATATTTGTTTTGCTGCTTTTTCTTGACAACGGAACTTAATATTATTATTAAGTTCCTAGGATAATAAAATTAGCAAAGCAAGATGCATATTTAGACGTTTTGTTTATAAATTGTGTTTATGTGACACTCACAGGTAACACGACTCACGAAAACTAATCCTGGAGACAGGTGACAAACCAAACGATTTTTTCAAAAATCTAGGAAAAGTTCGATAAGCAGCGGGAAAAATATAATAAGATAACTCGGAATGTATCGCCTATTAACATTTTCGGCAGGCAATACGCCGCGACTTCGTCTTGGCTTGTACTTGCCAACCTCAAATGTTAATAGGGCCTTACATTCCTTGTTACTTAAGTAGCTATTGTTTGCTGCTTTTTCTTGACAACGGAACTTAATATTATTATTAAGTTCGTAGGATAATAAAATTAGCAAAGCAAGATGCATATTTAGACGTTTTGTTTATAAATTGCAAGTGTTTATGTGACATGTGACACTCACAGGTAACACGACTCACGAAAACTAATCCTGGAGACAGGTGACAAACCAAACGATTTTTTCAAAAATCTAGGAAAATTTCGATAAGCAGCGGGAAAAATATATTAAGGTAACTCGGAATGTATCGCCTATTAAAATTTTCGGCAGGCAACAAACTGCAACCTCGTCTTGGCTTGTACTTGCCTACCTCAAATGTTAATAGGTCCTTATATTCCTTGTTACTTAAATAACTATTAATCCCTCAGAGATTAAAAGTTCAAAATGACATTATTTACAACATTACCTTAGTTACTCATCTACATTTCCAAAGTCATCCATTATTCCGAATCGAACGTATACATTTTAAAACCAGCAAAATCATATTTATTTCATGATTTGTGATCCGGGAGAGAAGAAATAGCGTATATACCTGGGGACTAAAGAACCTTTGATCCCTTGAGTGATTATTGCCCTCGACTTCGTCTCGGGCAATAAACTTCACTCGCGGGATCAAATGGTGCACTTTTGTCCCTTGGTATATAATATACTATTTTATACAGTACTGCCGATTGTCTCATTTGTTTGAAATTTAGTAGGGTCTTGCCAGTCTGACTCTTTAATGGGGCAGCCACGGATGTCGAACTTCTTCGTAGGATTATCTCTTTGCTAAGTCGTGTGTCTAGTTATAATGTAAGAAATTAATTTATAGTAACAAATTATATTTCCGCACTAATCAGTAAATACTGCTGTATTAATATGTATGACGTATCGTCTTTCCCATCATTTTTCATAAAGTATGCTATATAGAAATACAAACTCAATTTTTCTATGAGTTTGTTTTATTGTTTATATGTAAAGACGGTAATTACTTTACATTATCACTTGAACTTCTGTTTTTATTTAGATATACAGGAATTCAATATTTTGAACTTTCTTATTATATCTCTTGTTAATTTTTATTTGTAGATATCAACAATTGATATCTTACTACGGCTTGTAATTTCGTTTAAAATATTCAAACAGATAGTTATGTTCCCAACCTAAGTACGCTATGTAACTATTAATTTACTGGATAAAATAATGAAATTAATGTGAGGGTAAAGATAGTTGTGGTTGAAATCGACATGTCTAAGAAAGAAAGAAAAACAAAAACAGCTAATCTATACGCCACGAAAACCTAGTTGCAACACTATTTGCTTCATTTGTGATTTGGCTTATTGTATTGTTTGGATAAAGTTGTAAATGACCTAACCAACTTGTGTTTTTCTTTTTTCTACGTTTCCGCTTCCTTTGCGTGATAAGCTGAAGTCTTCCCTGTTTCTGTGATCTCAGATTCAGGATTCAGCTTTTTCTCTTTAACTGTGTTTATAGTTTCATTGTACCAACCACAGTACGAATACTGTAATCTGCAAATTATGTCTATAATCCTGGCGGCAGTGTATAGCAAGCGAGTTGTTGATACTAGAACAAATGTATCTTATCACTTAATTGCTTTACTTGAAACAAATGAAAAATTTTAAATTGATTATAATTATTCTAAGGCTATTTAAAATCGTATTTAGCAATAAAAACTACATTATACAGGGTGTTCGGATAATAGGAAACCATACATTGATGGTGAGTTCTACGCATTAAAATAATAAAAAAACTTCATAAGCAGTATTGTCCGAAAATTGTTATTGGCGTAGATACCGACCCGTAAAGTTTAACTTTTTTTTTTAAATATTTTTTATAACTGAGTAGTTAACTACTTTAAACTTGGTGTACGTGCTCTTTATTGAAATGCTCACAAACAAAAAGAAAAATAATCGATAACATTATTTTGAACTGGCAGTTAACCTAAAACCATTTTTTTTAGTCATAACTTTTATATCTGAAGACATACCTCCGATCTAGATACGGAATCTTGTAGGGAATAAAAAATTCAAAATTAATGTACTCTTGTTTGGTATGCGGAACATAAACCGTTTGGTTATAAATTCTATCTAAAGTTTTAAGGATTTTCTTTTCAGGGTTATTATCTGATTAGCCTTGATAACAAAAATACCATACATTGATGGTGAGTTCCACGCATTAATATGTATAATAAAAAACTTCATATGCAGTATTATCCGAAAATCGTTATTGGCGTAGATACCGACCCTTAAAGTTTTTGCAATAGCTGTATTTTATTTTATTCATAGAACACATATCAAATACCATAAATATAAATTTAACATAATAAAAAAACAACACACGGTTTGATGTTTCTTTAAACTTTATGCTACTTTTATAAACATTCACAGCACATGTTCGAAATGCCCTCCGTTAATGCGCATACAGCTCTGCGCTCGTAGCACCAACGATTCCCTTACGCGCGCGAATGTCGCTAGTTGATCACGTATAGTTTGACAAGCATCTATTATACGCTGTCTCAACTCTTCTAAATTCTCGACAGGAGTAGCATTAACAATAGTTTTTAACCATCCCCACAAAAAAAAAGTCCAGAGGATTTAAATCCGGCGATCTTGGCGGCCATGGGACTGATCCAGCCCTTCCTATCCATCTTTCTGGGTAGGTTTCATTAAGGTACTGGCGCACTGCATTACTGAAATGTGCAGGAGCTCCATCCTGTAATAACCACATGTTTCTTCGGACTTCCAACGGAACATCTTCAAGTAACTGTGGAAGATCGTTCTCTAAGAAAGATAGATAAATCGGTCCTGTTAATTTATTCGGAAAAAAATAAGGTCCTATTAGTTGATCTCCGAGTATCCCAATCCATACGTTTACAGAAAATCTTTCTTGGTGTCGAGCTTCAATAATTTCGTGTGGGTTTTCTTCTGCCCACAAATGAGTGTTTCGAAAATTTATAAATCCGTCTCTAGTGAAACCTGCCTCATCTGTATACAAAATGTGAGACAGAAATGCTGGATCAGTGGCGCGTTTTTGCAAAATCCACTCGCAGAGTTCGATTCGCCGTGGATAATCACCAACTTTTAATGCCTGAACCTTTTGAAGATGGTAAGGGTGTAACAGTTGTTCGTGAAGAACTTCCCAAACTATCGAGTTAGACACTCCCTCCGTTAAAGCAATCCTTCTCGCACTAGTCCCAGGATTTGCCTCAACTAGATCTAAAACTCTTTCTTCCATTTCTGCACTACGCGTTGTCCTTGGCCGTCCACGATTTAATCGAGAAGAAATAAATGTACCCTCTTCTCGAAGCCGTCGATCTATGTTGCCAAACATATTTTTATTTGGAATTCGGCGATTAGGAAATGATTCCCTATAAAGACGTTGCGCTTCTCTTGCATTACCATTTGCTCGTCCATAAATTAGGTGCATATCCGCCATCTCAGCAAAAGTATAATTAAAATTCATTGTTAACACAAACCCAAACGTCAAGTTAAACAATAATAATTGCACGTAAACACCTCAACATCAAACAAACAAAAGTTGCATTTTTGTTATCAAGGCTAATCAGATAATGATCCTGAAAAGAAAAGCCTTAAAACTTTAGATAGAATCTAACCAAACGGTTTATGTTACGCATACCAAACAAGAGTACATTAATTTTGAATTTTTTTATTCCCTACAAGATGCCGTATTTAGATCGGAGGTATGTCCAGATATAAAAGTTATGACTAAAAAGAAAATATGGTTTTAGGTTAACTGCCAGTTCAAAATACATGTTATCGATTATTTTTCTTTTTCTTTGTGAGCATTTCAATAGAGAGCACGTACACCAAGTTTAAAGTATTTATCTACTCAGTTATAAAAAAAAATAAAAAATAAAAAAAAAAGTTAAACTTTAAGGGTCGGTATCTACGCCAATAACGATTTTCGGACAATACTGCTTATGAAGTTTTTTTATTATTTTAATGCGTAGAACTCACCATCAATGTATGGTTTCCTATTATCCGAACACCCTGTATATTGTCTAGTTTACAAAATAAGTAAGATTTCGCCTAAATAACCACCAAGTTAAGATCTAGAAAGGCCTTGATACAAGGCTGAAAAAGCACACAAAATTTAAAATTGTTTACTGTGTAGTTTTGTTTTGATAGATAGAAAGTAAGATCGCGCCCCTGATGTTGAACAAAATCGGCGCCCATGCCATAGCAGTATTGTCTCAAATTGTGGGAAAGCGCAGATTGGGATCGTAAAATTTATGGTAATCTCGACAGAAACCGCACTAAACACAAAACTCGACTGGGTGTACCCATAACTTCTGTTAATGTCGAACCTACACACACAACTTCCGAAGGGAGCGATCACTCGGACATTCCTGTAGCTGGACATGGCATAAACATCCTCTGTTTTACATACACTTTTGGATTATTGCTGCGAGTTCAGTCGCGGGCAAAAGGGCATCTTAATCGATTAAGGCCCATCCCAGCTCTGTCATAAAAACGCCGAATTAAAATTCGACCAGCAATTCGGCGGTTAATCAATAACAGAGGTGCCAAGTTTTCTATAAGTGTTCA
The DNA here is from genome assembly GCA_940337035.1 of Agriotes lineatus. Classification (NCBI taxonomy): domain Eukaryota; kingdom Metazoa; phylum Arthropoda; class Insecta; order Coleoptera; family Elateridae; genus Agriotes; species Agriotes lineatus. The sequence continues at coordinate 74,318 of CALNHX010004600.1, forward strand.
ATCTCAGTTTATTGCCTCGCCAGACGACCATGCCAACCGCCAGCTCTTCCTCGGCAGTTCGCAGTCGCGGCTCCGCTGGTCGACTACCAAAATCCGTTGTAGTAATTAAAGAAAAGGTAACAATAAAACGCGTCCAACACAGCGATAAGGCGGATTGATTTAGAGCGGTCATATTCGGTAGTGATTAGGTAACGCTCTGGGATCGGATCGTCGGATTCTACGGACGCGGAAACAAGTTTTAAGCAGCAGTCGAAAAAGGGAAAGCATGTCTAATAACATCGGCGATGAAAGGAGTCTTAATATTAAATTAAACGCTGGATTAGTAGCTTTAAACTGCTTCTCATGGTCTTTAGAAATATTCGGAAGAAATTACGCTTCAGAAGTTCATTGTTCATAACATTTTAAAAGGTGGGGATAGGTATAGCTAGAGTTAAGTTAAATGTAATATTACCTGTGAACGCCTACAAATTTGCACTTGTTAGTTTACATTGACTACACTAGTAAAGAATAATCATGCAGATACATTATGGATATCACAGCCAATAACAAGTTTTAGGCGAGAATCGATCACCGTTTTTTCTTGTAGTTGATCTCCAGCGTCTGAGAATGATTATGGATTAACATAATAAATAAATAGATTAGTTTACTGAAGTAAATCTTGTCAAAAGTGTTTTTTTTTTATTTAAAAGGGAGCTCTCTTTTTTTATGTATATTTTAACACAATCACAATTCATGTTATTTGTAGTAAAAAAGTAAAGTTCATGCCATGTTCCTACATGGAATGAGACTCGGCGAGTCAGGGTCTCCGAAATATCTCTTTTCTAAACCCAGTTATCTGGCACACGTTAACGCCATGCTGGGTGATGTGGTTAGCATCACGCCTTTGACAACTTCCTTACCTTCCCTACTTCCACAACCGCGGTTTCGGTACCCAATTTTTAAAGCGACTGGGTTAATCATAATTCTTTGAAATACTATGGCAGACTTTGTTAAATTCCAAAGCAACATAAGAGTTCACATTTATTAAATCTGTTTACTTGCCCATTTTGAAAATGTATAAAGTGCTTGTATACTATACACCAATTGCTATTCTAGAATGTAAAAACAGCACAAAATTATCAAAATACTCTAGAGAAGTAAATTTCCTGGCTATGAGCTTTGATAGTACTCGTAGTAGTTTAATTAGAGTAATTGTTTAGCCACTCTTTTTTCGAAAACAAATTGTGAACTCGCTAACTATTTTCTACAGAGAAGCTCGGTAGGTTTTGAGTTTTTAAATTTAATGAGCATATAAAATCTGGCGTTACATCTATCCGGCGCGTGATTTTCCGAAAACGCGATGACATCCGATATGCGCGTAATCGCGAAGTATGACCGACGGCGTCGTTTTTCTCTCCAGTGGAAGCTAGGACAAGTACCCCGATAACGCTGCAGAAAAGGTAAAAAAAGATTGCACTGCCACTTCCAGTCACTTGAGTTGAGCCTAACTTAAGATTGCCTGTCCTATCCAGCTTCAGCTTGAGATTTATCCTCTCAACTATTCCTCTCTTTCCTATCTGGGTCCTCGGGTCTGACATGCTGTACTGTGTAACGGAGTAGGCCTCCAACCCTTACCAGTCCAGACTTAAAAGGAAATGACGTGTTGTACTGTCAGCTCAAGAAGTTGAAACTTTCCGTTAGAATCCGATTTTACCTTGATTGCTGTACGTTCTTGGAAAATCGAATTCCTGAGGCTTCAACCCTGGCTTGTTTGCTTTACTGTCTTGCACGGCTAACCGCTTCAAAATAATTTCCGACCGCCTAATTAATAAGCGAAAATCCCAGCGCTTCGATACGTTGAATACATCACATAACCTCCATCTACTAATAATTGAACCTGTAGAAATCGCAGCACCTACACCGCTTGCGAACGGCTAGACCCCTGTAACCGACTCTCATAAACTCACCTGGAGGGCCCATTTTGGTAATTAAAATGCGAATTCCTGGACTCCGAAGATCGAGGTCGCTTTTCACGAATTCACCGACTGCGAGTTGTCACAACAATCTACCCGGCTAAAAGCGAATAGATTCCATCTCCTAGATTTGGCACCGCGATCACTTCAAGACCAACTCAGAACCCCCGTAAGGCACCAGTAACCTTCGCACAAGTATTTCGGCACCAACAACACTCCCAGGTAACCTTTAAAGTTGTTAAATTCAACAGATAATTGCAGCACAATTAATAAAAACAACGGCTGAGCAGAAGGTCAAACGCGGAGAAACATTCGACCTACGGGCTAAAATATCCACTTAGCCCGACCTCCGAAGCTGCCACCGACCATACCTGCCGACTGACTAACCAAAGCGGTCTGCAGATCACCGGCGCATTGGGTTGCAGTTTTACTCGAGAAACCAGAAACACAGTTCCAGAAGAATGTGTTAATTTTAAATATTGTACAATTCAGATTTACGTTAAATTAATTATTATTTTGTAAATAGCTAACAATATTATATTTTGGTAATTATCTTGTGTTTTTCCTAATCTCATATATATTTGAGTGAACGTATTTCTCCGATTTGAGTTTAACCCGAGGTTAGGGGGTGTTGTTGCAGCTGATCACTGGCATATTTTTTCCGCAATATTGTGTCTCACCCTGTATTGTTAAGACTTAGAAATTACCGTAAAATAATATCAGATTTTCTTCTTCATCTGATTTTTGTATTGGAGTTTTCGGATAAACGGACATTTAGTTTGCAACCAAAGATAAAAGGTACTCGGGACCAAATTCATACTACAATTTACTAATTACGCCTACTTTCCGCGCACAGTACCCGGCGGACGTTGATGCGGCATCATGATGTCTACATTTTAAGCCAAACAACAAAATTTAAAATCTCCATTCTCCGAAACATGCGATGGTTGGAAACGAGCTATGAAATCGCTGGCTTCTGAAAGCAAACTGAACCGTCGAAATTACATAAAGCAGTCCATAACTAATCAATCATTAAACATTTAGAAGGTAGCATTACCATCTTTACCTGCAAACCAATGGGGCCGAGTTTGGTAGCAAAATTTATGGATTTGAGTCAACCAAATAATTGTGGCTGCCCCTGAAAAAACGTATAGATGAATTTAGTAAAATACAGCACTTGGACTCTACTGCGACGTCGGTCGTTGCAAATAACGCCAGACCCTGATGATCAGCAGCAACAAGCAGTCAAGTTCTGTAGCCGATCCAACTCATTCGCCTAAAAGCTTCGACATCTTTCTATGTGCCGGAACCTCCATAAGGTTGCAACATTACGGAAGTAATAATTCCGTGTTTAATTTTGCACTTTTATTTTGCCTTTTACTGGGTAGCGTTAATGGACCAGGGTTATTTCAATTATTCACCTTGTCTGATTTTAGAGACGACAGTATAATTTAAATAATATTTACAATTCAGGTCCTATTGTTACAAACCTAAATGTATGAAATATGCATTAAATTACCAAATAAATATGTACAATAATAAATTAAATAAATCTATCTAAAGAACAGCCTGGTACGTTGGCAACTCACCGCGCAGGTCAGCTGGATTTGTAGTTTGTCCGACAGTCATCAGTGGCACTGCGAATTCAGAAACCAATTATTCCGACTGTCATTTGCTTATAATGAAGTAAATAGTTATTAGCATGTGTTAGCATTATATTATTCTAAACCGTTATCACATATGCCCCAGGAATGCAAGTGTCTTCACACGTAGTCGGCCATGTTCCAGATGTGTGATAACAGTGAGACCCACATTTACTTCGAAGTTGCTTTCCATCAGTGATAATAAACCACCTGCACGTGACAAAGCCAGGGGTAGATTCAGCGGTGCCCAAATGCCGTATAAAGGGATCGCAGGTAAGTGAATATTTCAGAGAATTCGCCAATGTGGACGGGCGGCGTTTAAGCAACAAAAACTGTTTCCCGATTCGTAGGTGAGTGTTATAAACCCAGAAAATAGAGGAATATTTTATTCTGGTTGCAGACGGTATTAGACAGTAAAAAACGTTTTCCTCATTCGCAGGTGGAGTGGATGTTATGAACCCAGAAAATGAAGGAATATTTTATTCTTGTTGCGTATGGCGTTAGACCGTATAATCTATTTAATCAGGTAAGGAAGAAGCCTGATAGCGCAGTTGGGAAAACCGAAAATTTTCTGCTGCCTTGGAGATTGGGATCGGGCTCGGTGAGCCCATTCATAGTTGGGCACCAAATTAAGTGCTATACTCAAAACTACGTATCTAAAAGATACAGTAACAAGGTCAACATATCACCAAGACACACACCTCACACAATGGTTGATAAGCACAAAATGCGCGCTCCAACAAGTTGAGCTCTGTATCGCTACACGCAAGCGCATAATGCACCAGCCTCTACACCGCAACGTAAAATGAGGTTACCGGCAATACATACCTACATAATGAGGTAAGTCTTATCTTATTTTATTTTTATTTGCATGTGATAAGGAATGCTGATTTCAGGTATCTGTTCGCTTTATTCACTTTGCCAACACCATTGACATTCTTTTGCCCATGGTAAGGCTACTTTTAACTGCACCGCTGGGCCATACAGGCTAAAACCAGATACTACAACAAAGTTCACCCTCGGCATACCTGTTGTCCCTTGACGTACTCGCAGATGACCTGCACCAATGCCGCTAGGCTTTGTAGATGGGAACGAAGCACTGCAATAAAGCTCACACTTGTTGTCGCTTAATGGCCTCGCAGATGAACTCAACCAATGGATCCCGATTGCATTTAATAATGAATCTTTGCTTTAGGGTATTGGTGTCTATTCTCAGGCGGACATTTACTAGTGTTTTATTTTCTATACAGGTATAAGTAACTATATGTTATTTCAATTCATTGGGACATTTTCCATGGTTCGATGCCGCTTTTTATAATTTTAATAGCCGTTTTGTCACCTTTCATTTCTTAAAGTTCATCATTTCATGTGTTATTTTATCCTTCACTGCTTCTTTGGTGCTTATAATTGTTCTAATCGAAGTGTCTACTTCGCTTCGTATTACATTATTTACATTTATTTTTGACACTAACATTCATTAGGAGAATTTTACCCTTTTCCATAATTAAATGGTTTTCTTTTGTAATTCTGTTATTTTATTTAGTATTCTAACAATTTTTTTTAACTATTTTTCAATAGTATTATCGGTTTCTTCTGTGATGTTTTCCATTTTTCTATATTTCCACGTTCTGCTCCTCCTTCGTTTCTTTTCCTTTTATTAATCTATCCCTGCTTATTTTGTGCCGTAGTGTTTTTAATGTGGGGTTTTATTCATATAAGAAAAAATGCAGTTGATCATTCTAAATAGACTACGACAAAAGTGTTCAAAAGTCTGCATATAGCACTAAACTTCTATTAAAAAATGCCTTAAGAATGAGCAAGTTAAATTGGACTTCTTAAAATAGACGTGTTATTTACAAAAATCAAAAAGCGAAAAATTTACTTTTTTTGCTACAGCACCTGAACTACTTTAAATATCCAGCGCTTACTTATGGAGGTTAGTAGAACTTTACCTTAGGCAGGTTTTAGTCTATTTAACTAAAAGTCTATCCATCGGAATAAGTGAAATCCCCATGTTGAGGATGAGTGTGGGCACATGGAATTTTACAACCGCCTGTTGAGTGGAATTCTAGTCACACTGCTTCAGGAAGAATTTCTGTAAAAAATTAGTAAAAGGCAATAACACAGACAGAAGACGGTGGTTAAGAAATTGTCCTATGTAGCAGCGTTTTTCCAGCTAGGTCCTGAGCAGAATGGACTCAGTTGCCACTGGTTTGAGACGGTCCTAACCAGAAGAGCTACAGCTGTAGGTGTAGATCCCTAAACCATATAACGTTTCCCAGAAAAAAATAAATGCAAAACACACATTGCTGTAACACAATTGTTTACTTACTTATAGTACTTACTTGCAGCTGATGTGATTACATAGTAGGAGACATTTTGACTGGGATAGGGGTGAGAAGCTCCAATTTCAGTACTTGGCAGAATTGAGCTTGAATGGTTACGTAAGAAGATCATTTGTAATTATAAAGTCGACGTTTCGATTTTATTCAAATCATTATTAAGACCTGTTCGGTAATTACACCGATAAGAAGCGACATTTAACTAACTCAATATACACGAGGCACACAATAAGTATAACTATAGCCAATTTATTCCTGAATAATCTGCATAGAATTGTGACTGCAAACAATAAGCAGTAGTTACATTTCATACTTCTGTGTTTTCGCGGGCCACAAAACTGCTAGCCCTCGAGTGAGAACGCGAAGGGGGTACCTGGAGATGTATAATCCTAGATTGCCGGCGACCACATACGACGCCGGTACCCCAGATGTGGGGAGTTTTGAAGGACTGTTTCTAGATTACTAAGCCAAAATTCAGCACTACATTTTTTTAATTACATATCTATTATGCCTGGGCTATAAGTTGGCCAAAACGGCATGGTAGAGTTCGCCAAGCTTTTCGCCAGTTGTGCGATATGTAGTAACACGATTGCAAGGTGCCTTGAATACTTCGGAGAGCGGTACTTGCCAGCGTAGGTTGGCACGACGCCGAAAATCAATGATAAATATGTTCAGTGACGTACCGAGGTTGGAGGTCGGCCACATGTATTTTTGTTTCTGGACGAATTTCGGGAACTACAATTTGCAACATTATCAAAATTTCCCTAGATCTTGAAGGATTTTCTGAAAATCCACACAGAAATTCAAAAGGCGAGTAGGAGTCGACACCGAGGAAAACGTGGCGACCTGAATATGGAATTAATTTGTAGTTAGTGCAAAATTTGCATGTAACACATTCCGTCATCTATGATTATTTTTTGGTATTCAACCTCTATTCTGTGCTTTCTTTCGCCTCTTGAAATACTACGCAATTGAGCTTGGACTCTTCTTTCTTCTAAAGCTTGGTCGTTGCTAAGAGAAAATTTCGTGCCTTTTAATAAAAACATTTTCTGTTTTTCTTTGCTCTTTTTTAATTTTTTGATATACTAAGTATTTTAGCTTAGACTCTTCTAAGGTTTGGCCGTTTTCAATGGCAATTTTCATGCCTGTTAATCATACGTTTTAACTTTGTTTCGTTGCCTTCCTCTTTTCCTCTAATGAAATACTTCGTAGTTCTGCTTGGGCGCTTTTTTCTTCCCAGGTTATTGGTCATTTTCCTTAAAAATTTTCTTGATTTCAACAATTCTTTTGTATTTGTTTCTCGGCGTTTATTTATTTACATTCTTGAAATACATGTAGTTCAGTTTGGACTATTCTTTTTGCTAAGGTGAGGTTATTGCCAATGAATATTTCTTTGCCTTTTAATAATTATTGGTCTTCTCCAATGCCTACTTTTTATTTTCTCATGTCTACATTTGGCAATGTTAATTTACGTAGTCTTTTTTCCTTTAGCACTATATAAACGTTCTTTGCTTCTGTGCTAATGCTGAAGAAAATGTGTCAAATCTAGAGAATCAATAGCTATCACCTTCCTTCTCAGTACGATAAAATTAAGCTTAAGACTAAGTACACCACTAGAAAGTACGCGACCATAAAAATATTACTAGTTCTTAGTTAAAACATATTTAGATATTATTTAGTCTCCATGACAAACGATATGCCTCTGGCGTACACTTAATTGAAACGCTTGTCCTGATTTACCTCTCTGGCATCTAGAAGGCTGTCGTTTCTTGAAACGATTCAAAATTGGACAACCCGAAATTTAAAAGTAACTACTTAAACTTACAACAGCGCTATAACTCTGCCCATTAAAGTGTCAATTTAACACATATATCTTCACTAAACCAACCGAAAATTAAAATCTCTTAGGGAATAACGATCTGGATTTTACGAGACATAAAAGCATTTTTTGGGCGCGCATAGCGTTACGTGTTTGTTTAATAGCAGAGCGTGGAAAGAACTGTTAGCTTATCGGTCGCAGATTGGCTTTTTGCCGATTTTCGGTCATTAGCCGGATTTATTATAATTACGTGCCGAAACACGGACTGCGGCCAAATTTATGTGAAACCCGAGCAGGTACACATAAATGCGTCAAACTCTAATAAACTTAATTGTAATTAAAATAAATGAAGTCGAACCAGATTATACCCCGATTGAATTTAAATGAGTGTTGATACAGTTACTGGCCTAACATCTTAATTCAAACACTTTTTAATGTAAATGAATGTAAATTTTCGTTAGATATGCGGCCCGATGCTCGTACAAGAACCTGCACAATTCCTAATTGCCGACAAGAACTACAGTTTATTAATTGGGAACCTTTTATGGGCACGGTTTATTGCGATTTCTTCTGCCAGCACGGGGACTCGTGCGATCGTTAACTCGGCCAAGAAAATTCCCGTCGCCGAGCTTTAATTATTTTCCAGCGATTTAAGGAGAAATCTCTTCGCAATCGGCCAACTTGTTTTTCACGCGGCTCCCGATTTTTTGCTCGCCGGGAGCATCGCATAATGAAGGGTTTGCTGCTCGTCGCCCACCGACTTTTTAAGCTCGTACCCACGATATTTTATAAATTAAGTAAATTCCGGCCGTTCGTGACCGGAGAATCGCGTGCGTCGCCGATAATTCTTCAATAATTTTTACTAGGTCATCGGAAACGGCCACAAAAAATCTGATATAATCTTTCATAAATAGATGAGAAAGTGTGTTTTAATGTTGGTCAGGGCTTTGGTAATTATTTAAATTATATATTTTGATATTTCGACTATCGGAATTAGCTCCGAATTATCCGAATTAATTTCGGACGATTGTGATTTCCTAAAATCTAGTATTTAGTTTCATTATAGGGTTGCAGTCCCAGAAATTTGGACTGTCTGGGAATGACGATTTCTCATTGGTTTTATGAATTGTTTTTTGAAATAAATTAAGGCCATTTTTAATAGATACAGTTGCGAAAGGGCGGCTTTCCAAATGTCTGTGATAATTCCAGGCACAGATTTGTGTCGTTATAAAAACTTTACGATGCGAATTTCGTGATTTAACATCGTTTCTGTACAATTAATTCAGAGCCTTGTTACGAAATGTCATTTCTCACTCATATTTCTGGCGTTTTATTGCAAAAACATTAAAAAGGCTCTTAAACTATTTCGTGTTATTAAAGTTTTATTACTTTGGACGTAAATCCATTAAAAGTTACCCACTTTGTTGTTGCTCGAAGATTTAATGATGAGAACTAATCCCGGAGCATGTGTTGTCGTTTATTTCACTCTCGATGATCTTTTTGTTTTATGTTTGTTTCTAATAAGGAGTTCTATAGCTTTCATGCGTAATGACTAACCTTTGAAGATTATTTGACCTGTTTGCTTTATTTAGCATGTCTGTTTAATGACCACAGCTTATTTATGCAGGCATAACCGAGGCGCAATCTAAATTTAAATTTACGTGTAATGTTACTTTCTTATCTGTCGCTTAAAGGTCGACAAACATTGAAGAAGCTAAATAAAGATATTCCAGATATAGACATTCAGCTAAAATACGCCCAAATATTGCAACTAGCAGCAATATTTGGAGAAACAGTTCTCTCCTAAGCCAGTGAAAGAAATTATTAAAGAGCGGAATGCAAAATAGGAAGTTATAAAGAACTCAGTCTGAGTCTTAAAAGAGAATTCGGGGAAGAAAACTAAATGGAAATAGACAAAAATAAGTTTTGTATAGAAAATGAACTGCCAGTCGAATATACAGGCTGTTTCCTAAAAAACGCCGCAACCCATAACTCCGTTGTTTTAAATTTTAGACCCAACAAACTATATATATTCTTAAATGGCAAGACAAGAGCTACCTTTTGACATCGCCCGTTCGTAAATATCTTTCAACTGTTTTGAGCAACGATGTTCAACTTTTTAATTTTAAATGGAACACCCTGTATATTTTTATATATTTGGATTCAGGATGAAATTCTGCATGCAGTAGTATACTTCATTTGTTTTTTGGACACTTAGAAATTTTTAAAATAATTTTTTAATATTGCATGTAGACAGTCGTACAGTACCATAAAATTTTCAAGTGTGCTGTGGAAAACAATCAGAATGTTGAAATATTTTATTGGAAACAAATTTAAACAAAACTACAAAACGTATCTACAAGTATTGCTCAAACTGACCGCCACCTTGTTGAACACACAACTGACATCTTCTAGTTACTCCATTGGTCGCATTCAATATCAAATTGGGGGTATTTTGCGACAAGCCTCAGAATTTCCGTTTTCTGGACGTGTTAGATAAAATATTTCAACATTCTGATTGTTTTCCACGGCACACTTAAAAATTTTATGGTACTGTACGACTGTCTACATGCAATATTAAAAAATTATTTTATACATTTTTAAATGTCCAAAAAACAAATGAAGCATACTACTGCATGCAGAATTTCATCCTGAATCCAAATATGTAAAAATATACAGGGTGTTCCATTTAAAATAAAAAAGTTGAACATCGTTGCTCAAAACAGTTGAAAGATATTTATGAACGGGCGATGTCAAAAGGTAGCTCTTGTCTTGCCATTTAAGAATATATATAATTTGTTGAGTGTAAAATTTAAAACAACGGAGTTATAAGTTGCGGCGTTTTTTAGGAAACAGCCTGTATCTTTCTTAGCTGAAAAATAAAAGGTTTGATATGTGTACCAGAAGAAAGGAATTCAAAAAGTATCATAGACATCATTACATATACGAAAGCCCTACAGCATGAGGTACATCATATCAAAACTAACCCAGAGAGAGAAACAAAATTAAACCGTGCGGACTCGATAAAATTACATATAGTAGAAATGGAAAAGGAGCTACAATTTAAAAAGAAAGACGCAAGATAAACATGCCAATTAAGGATATAGAATTCGCCAAAGAGGATAAAAAACATAAAGTTAATGGAAAATGGACGGAAGATGGGAGAGTGTGAAAGAAACTTTGTAGCAAGGACTGAGTTAATATGTTAAACGAGGAAAAAGAGTTCAACTAAAAGCGGTCAAACTAGCATACACTAGAGCTAAAGAAAAAAAAAATAAAGGAAAAGCATGGAAATAGATATATTAAAGCAAAAAATGCATAAGACGAAATTGGATATATAAAATTAAGAATTAAAGCGAAGGCAGCTCTAAAAAACAAAATTAAACAACTACTTAAAAAATAATAACAAAAGATTCTGAAAACGAATACAGAATAGGAGATGAAGAAAGGACATAGAAATAAAAGGAATGCAGGACTAACATTGTAAAGGGCTAGTTCGTGTCACCTTGTTGTTTCAACAATATTATCCTGCTAGCGTATGAATCTGGATTGTATTTTTCTCTACCTATTGTAATATTTAGGTTAAGTCAATTAGAGATTTACAGTGAAGCTTCGAGTAAGACGAATTTAGTACGCGCGCTATCGGCCGGTTGAATGCTAACAAAATTTGGCTATTATTAGCCTGAAGAACACCATAACGCGACTGTATAGTTTATCTTTGCGCTTTGGAAGTCGCTCACTAGTAGACGACCGGTGCGTTTCCTTAAGACAAAAGGGACGCCACGTGGAGCATAAAAATGCAATTGAGAGCTTATGTGTTGGCCTGGGTTAAGATCAGTCGACGCCTCGTTATTCTTGAGCAGCAATACAGCCTCGAGAGCAGATATCCACCTTGGAAACAACATCAAGCTACCGATAATTCTTCAAAGAAGGTAGCCGATCTTGTCAATGTACGAGACCATTTAGAGCAACTATAACGCAAGGTTTGTTATGATAAATAAAACCCAAGCTTGAACACCTGGTACATGAACCTGGAAAAATTATAAGCCCCAGCCTGATTTCAACCGTCCGAATACGGAGCCGTATTAATTGAATTTGTGTGCGGAATTAAAACATTGTTAGCACTGTTGGTTTTTTGACTTGGCGTTGATAATTAATAAGTCACACCTACACTTAATAAATGTATTCAAGCATGTACATTCAGCATTAAGCTCGTGGACATTTCTTGGCTATGGTCGATAGCGTATAAAACATTTCTATATTACCTTTGTGTATCCTTTTTATGTATTTTCATGAATGCATTCAAGAGATCAACAAACTGAAAGAAGATAACAAACAGCTTAGGAAAGAGAATGAAAAGATAAAACAGGGAAACGAAAGTATAAAGAGTGGGATGAAGGAATTAAAAAGCGATATGGAATGGCTACAGAAAGAAAAACGAAAAAACAACGTCATCATGAGCGGATTAAAAATATACATATAATCCAGATATCCTGAAGCCTGCCATGGAGAACTTTGTACAACAGCATCTAGGGATTTCAGTTAATATTAAAAAAGCATCTAAAATTGGAGAGAAAACATGCCTAATAGAATTATAAAATGAATTTGATAAAAAAATGATTATGGAGAACAAACCGAAACTAAAGAATATTAAAACCGAGAAAATATACACAAATGATGACCAAACAAAAGCCGAGAAAGAAAAGCAGCGAAAAATACGAGCGTTTGCACAAGAAGAGATAGAGAAGGGCAAAACGGTGAAAATCGGGTATAGTAAAGTGATAGTGGAAGGCGTGGAATGGAAATGGGACAAGAATAAAAGAGAACTACAAAAAAACTGAACCGAAAAAACGTCAAAAAACTAAGATATCAAAAGGCATCCCCAAAAGTAAGGAAGAACCAGGCAAAGCACACGGATATGAAAAAAGAGCAAACGATAAAAGGAAGAACAAAAGGTAATGGTAGCGAATACACGCAAGAAGAAATAGGAAGCTGTTTTAAATTGAGTACAAAGAATTTACCAAGCGTATATGAAGAACGTGGGTGTACTGAAATGGATTTAAAAAAAAGAAAAGATTTCCAGAAAAAATATGTAATAAAAATAGGAACATGGAATGTTGAAGGAACAAATCAAGAAGGTAAACTTAAACAGCTAAGCGAGGAGCTAAAACAAATAATAAAGATTTTTTAGCAATACAGATTGAAGCGGGTTGAAGGACCAGCCACCTGTCTGTCTGTCGTCGGGTGAAATAAAACAATGTTGAGTTCAGCATCGAATTTAATGAGACGGTTTAAATACATTCGACATTAATATTGCATTTTTAGCATCCCGGTGGGCGACGGCGCCGTGGCCGGACAGCGGGGGTGGCAGGAACGCTAAAGGGTAGGGGTTAGAAATTAAGTGGAAATGTGCGGAAGTACGTACTTGAAGCTCGCCTGGAGCGGACCCCTGGGTGGGTGTTGGAGCCGTGCCCTTTCTGGTTCTTGGAGTTCGTGAGGCGCGGGGCTCGAGGCGTTGCACTGATCTGCAGCACTGGTCGTTGTCGTCTGTCTGCTCTTCTCACCCTTGTGTTTTTTGAGGGGGGAAAACGGGGTGGCCTTTTCTGATTGGCGCAGCTGTGCCGCGTGACGTACGGGAGCTTTATTTGGGAAACAGGGGTTTTGGAGGCGGGAAAATATTGTAATGAACACGAAACATACCGCCCACCAAATCACGACCCGGCGTGATTTCCGAAGAAAATGAAAACAAACTGAAATCGTGCACACGGGTGCGGTAAATAAACTTTCAGAACGCTGTATGCTATGCTAAACTAACTATACAATAAAATAAATTGAACAAAATAGAGTCAAGTACTATTGGCTTGGTAAAGGACATAACTTCACACAAGGGCGTTTGAATGTTCCCGAATCAGTTTTCACTGTAGCTACTCGGGCAATACCATCTTGGCCAGGGTGAAGGGCAACAATGCGACCTAGCTTCCATTTGAGCGGAGGTGCAGTGTCGTCCTTTACAAGGACAAGCGTCCCAATATCCGCGTTTGACATATTGTTTGACGCGTACCACTTTCCCCGCTGATACAATGTGTGGAGGTACTCGTTCTTCCAACGAGACCAGAAGCTCTGTTGAAGCTGTTGTATCAGCTGCCAACGTGATAGGCGAGAGAGGTTTAAGTGGGACAAATCTGGGTCTGCCGGGGCAGTGAGGGGTTCTAACGTAAGGAAATGCCCTGGGGTTAATGACTGCAGGTCATTGGGATCCGTAGACAGGGCACACAAAGGCCTGGAGTTCAGAAGAGCCTCAATTTGAACGACAAGGGTATTGAGTTCTTCAAGGGTGAGCACTTGGTCACCGATAACACGGGAAAGGTGCGTCTTCACAGCTTTCACGCCACTTTCCCACAATCCGCCGAAGTGGGGGGAGGAAGGAGGATTAAATTGCCAGTTGATGGCTTCAGCTTCTGTGGCTAATTTCATGCATTTCGCCAATTCCCGATTTGCGCCAACGAAGTTAGTGCCACAGTCACTGAAGATCATCGAGCACCGACCCCGACGGGCGACAAAGCGTCGCAGGGCCGCGAGAAATACTGGAGTCGACAAATCCGAAGCTGTTTCAAGATGGAGCGCTTTAGTGGTAAAGCACACGAAAAGACACAAGTAACACTTGAACGACTTTGCCCCGCGGCTTCTACGCGACACGATTTTGACGGGACCAGCAAAGTCAATACCGACAACGCTGAAAGGTTTGGCCTGCGAGACGCGAGGCGTTGGCAGGTCACCCATTTGGGGGACAAGGAAAGTAGGCTTGAGCCTGAAACACCATTGGCATTTCGAAAGAACGTTTCGAATTATTCGACGAGCACCCAGAATCCAGAAGTTCTGTTGTATCAAGTAGAGGGTTGTGTTTACACCTGAGTGAAGATACAGCAGATGGGTGTGCCGAACAACCAGTTCTGTAAATGTGTGCTGACGAGGTAGCAAAGCAGGATGCTTGGCTGTAAAAGTCAAAGTCGACTGTGAGAGACGGCCGCCAACACGTAGAACACCATCTGCGTCTAGAAATGGGTTCAGTTTCTGGAGGTGTTTGGGGAGACTATTACCTTTACGCAAATCCGAAATTTCTCGTGCAAACTCTATGCGCTGAATACATCTGACGATCACCAACAATGCTCGCTGGTACTCGAATTCTGAGAGGTGACCACTGTGGCTTTCTTGATTTCGGCAGTTTTGAGAGAAACGTAAACAATAAGCTACGATTGCTTGAATCTTGCGCAAGGACGAGAACCTTGCCAATAGCGACTCTACAAGAGCAGGCGCGGTTTGTATGAATAAACCAATATTTTTCTCCTCAGGATCGGTGCACGGATAGGCGTCACGTGATTTGTCATCCGGCCATGAATCACATGGTTCAAACAAGAAAGAGGGGCCCGCCCACCATAACGAGCATGAGATCAGACCTTCTGGGAGAAGCCCGCGAGAAGCCGGGTCTGCAGGATTGTCAAGGGAGCTAATGTGTCGCCAACATTCAGGAGACACTCTATCTTGAATATGGGAAACCCTATTGGCAACAAAAGTTTTCCACCTGTGAGGTGAAGACCGAATCCAGTGAAGAGCAACATTGGAGTCGCTCCATGCAACTATTTTCTCAAACTTAATTCTATCCTTGTAGGTATTAAGTACAAATTCAACTACGTTAGATAGCAGCACGGCTGCGCATAACTCTAACCTAGGGATTGAAAGCCGCTTTAGTGGCGCGACCTTAGATTTGGCCATGACTAGGCGCGTTGTTAGGTGACCATCGCTATCGGTAAGGCGGAAGTAGGCCACGCAAGCATAACCTGTCTCTGACGAGTCACAAAAGGCATGCAATTGGCAAGACATACTTGATTCTTCAGCTAGAAGGCGCGGAATCTTGATCGAAGACAGAGCCCTAAGCTGTGACTGATATTGACCCCATCGAGAGCACACATCCTCTGGAGGTGTGTCATCCCAGCCCACACCTAACGTCCAAAGATGCTGAATTAATCTCTTAGCGAACAGGGTTAGAGGACACAGAAACCCAAGTGGGTCATAAATACGAGCGACCTCTGATAATATGGCGCGCTTGGTGCAAGGGGAAGTAATTGGTTTGACTTCAAAAGAAAAGCTATCCTGTGCTGACTGCCACTGCAGTCCAAGAACTTTGATCACAGTGTCGGTATCACTGTCGAATGTCAGATGCTGTGACTGACGATGCGAGGGGGGAATGTTTTCCAACAACACAGGGTGGTTGCTTGACCATTTCCTAAGCTCGAAACCACCGGTGTCAAGAAGCTCAACCAATTGTTTGCGCAGCTCTAAAGCCTCTGATATGGAATCGGCTCCACATGCGAGGTCATCCACATACAAACTAGACCTAAGAGCCTTCGAGGCAAGGGGGTAAGCCTCGGCACCCTCTGACGCCAGCTGTAACAAGGTGCGGATAGCAAGAAATGGTGAGGATGAAACGCCATAGGTGACTGTATTTAGCCTATACGTTTGCACTGGTTCATTTGCAGAGAATATCCATCTGATTAACTGAAAACAGCAATGTTCGTCTATAACACGAATCTGCCTAAACATCTGTCTAACATCGCAAGTAAACACGAATTTATGACAACGAAATGAAAGCAAGACGGAGCATATGTCCGACTGTAGCCTTGGTCCGACCAGCTGCGTGTCATTTAACGAGATACCATTAATATCCTTCGCCGAAGCATCAAAAACGACTCTAATTTTGGGTGAATCACCTTCTGCTTTGAGGACGCAGTGGTGCGGAATGAAATATTCTTGGCCTTCTTCTGACGGAGTAGTGAACAAGGACATGTGACCGGACGCCAAATAATCCCTCATAAAGTCTGTGTACAGATCTCTTAGAACAGGTTGTGTGAGCAAGCGCAGTTCTAGAGAGGCAAGGCGACGATCAGCCTGTGTGATTGTGTTGGCAAAGGAGGGCTCCTTTGTCTTGAATGGAAGACGAACCGAAAACCGACCTGAGATGCCACGAGCATGAGTGTCCCTAAAAATTGCCTCGGCCCTTTTCTCTTCGTCAGAAAGACATTCTTTAGAGCTGACCTGTTCGACCTCCCAAAACTTCCTCAAGGTCTCTTCCACGGGAAATTCGAGAGATGCAAAAAACGAGCTAACAGCCACGGGCTGTTCGGTGGGTGTAGGTCCCAGGAGGACCCAACCAAAGCATGTGTTCAACGCAAACGGTCCCTCTACGTTGTTGGGAGGTGACACCTGACCGCCGTAGACGAGGCTAGGGTAGATGTCAGCTCCTAGGAGAATATCAACAGGTGCTGGTGTGTTCCAGCTGGCGTCGGCAAATTGTATGCCACTAAGATAATTCCATCCTTCGAAAGGCAACGAAGAACTAGGCAAATTAGCACATATTTTGGGCAAGACGATTGTGTCAACAGTGAATACCTTCTCAGGGAATATACGTGAGCGAATCTGGCATGTTGTAACTCCGCAGGAAGGGTTTGAGTTAGAATTCCCAAGACCAAACACAGAGACTTGTGAAGATGATCTGGGCAAGCGCAGTCTGCGTGCGCAACTATCAACAATAAATGAGGCCTGAGAGCCTGGGTCTAGAAGAAGACGGCAAGGTTTGTAATTGCCAAAGCCATCACGAACCTCTACAAGCGCTGTAGACAGTAAGACCGTTTTCCTACTGGAAGAATTTGAAAGCAGAGCAGTAGTGTGAGAACTTACGTTTGCTGATGTGCTAACCGAGGGTGCTGAGGTAGCCACTTGCGAGTACGCTAGCTGGGGCTCGGCAGAAGTGGACTCAGACCTGGGCTGTTGCTGATGTAGCAATGTGTGCTGCCTACCACTGCAGGTCCTGCATGACGACTGCGTTGGGCAATGTGAAACCATATGTGAACTTCGAAGACAGTTGAAGCAAAGACGTGCTTGTCGCACTGCTGCCTGACGTTCCGAACAAGACTTTGCAAGAAACGTCGGACATCGATATGAGAGGTGCAATGCACTGCAGAAATAGCATGAACCCTTAGTACTGGGGTTTTGCTGTGTAACATTTGCGACTAGAGATTTAGCGCGCAATTCCGAAGACTGATTTGCTTTTGCATGTGACCGCGAGTTCGGACTTGATCTGTGTGGATCACTGCTAGTAATCAAATTAGTTTCTAAAGCTCGACATTGGTTAGCCGCGAATTCTTTCAAATCATTGTATTTGGGCATGCTCACTTCAGCAAACCGCATCTCAAAACGCTTACGAGTAGACGGATCTAGTTTTTCCAAGAGCCAATTGAAAAGAGTAAAATCCCATAAATCGACCTTTGAGTGTTGGTCTAACGCATGCAGATTTTCCGTAAAAGTATTCAACAAGTCGCGGAGTGATTTAGCAGAGTCTGCTATCGCCTTGGGGGCATTAGACACAGACTGCCAGTAATAGGTGACCAAAACACGCTCATTTTGGTACCTGTCAACGAGAGAATTGTACGCGATATTGTAATTATCAGACGTCAAGGGAAGATGCTTAACTAAAGCCAGTGGTTCCTTAGATAAGGACGCAAACAAGTACTGAAACCTTTCTACATTCGATAATGACGGATTGTCATGTATGAGTGTGTTAAATAATCCGTAAAAATTTGCCCAAGATTGCAGATCTCCATTAAACTTTGGCAGATCGATGCGTGGGAGTTTCACGTTGCAGTGAGATTGAGCATGATCGCCGTTAACCGATCTGGACCCTGAAGCTATCGATAAACGATCATCGTTTAAGAATTCGCGCGAAGCCGACTTGGCACCCAAAAATACAGATCTAGTCTCGGTTTCAACATCTTTGTTTAATAGCAGATGCACACCTTTAATTTCGTTGAATAAGCTGTCAATCTCTACGATGTGGGCAAATAAGGAATCTAACGAATTGCTGTCTGAATCGTCCAAGAGGGTTTGCTCATTTATAGCTTCAAATTTGTTATAAATCTCGAGAGCATTATCATATGCAGCTAGAAATACGTGTTGCTTACTTATGTCATTTCTAGCCTGCTCCGCTAGAACCGCTACCGGTTTTAAGCGTGCAATAGATTGCTTGGCAATTAATGCCGTTTTTTCCATTGCGTATGGCATATTCAAAAACGTGTAGGCAAAGGGTCAGACTAAATAGGAACAAGTTACTGAAAACGAACTCAAATAATTAACTGTATTGTGCAAGATACTTCCTTGAAATACAGTGTTAAATTAGGCAAGCGACGCTAAAATGGCATAAATAAACAGGCTAGATAGCAGCTGCACACATTCGCATTCAGCTGGGAAAAATCGATAAATTCACAAAAAACGCATGAACGACCATTGCATCTGTTCGCAGGTAGGCAGAACGCCTAATAAACGAGTTTAGTCCAGACGGTAAAGCGCGAGCCGCAACCGCACGTGCATCGAAGGGTTGCCGCTAAATAAATGAAACGCGTAAATTAGCTTCGAGCGTTCTGAAAATACGCGCACAGTGTTTTATCTCAACCTCGACAGACACAAACAGATTGCAATATATGTATGAACTGTAAACATAGAGCGATTCAAAATCGGGCTCGAAGACCAAATGAAGCGGGTTGAAGGACCAGCCACCTGTCTGTCTGTCGTCGGGTGAAATAAAACAATGTTGAGTTCAGCATCGAATTTAATGAGACGGTTTAAATACATTCGACATTAATATTGCATTTTTAGCATCCCGGTGGGCGACGGCGCCGTGGCCGGACAGCGGGGGTGGCAGGAACGCTAAAGGGTAGGGGTTAGAAATTAAGTGGAAATGTGCGGAAGTACGTACTTGAAGCTCGCCTGGAGCGGACCCCTGGGTGGGTGTTGGAGCCGTGCCCTTTCTGGTTCTTGGAGTTCGTGAGGCGCGGGGCTCGAGGCGTTGCACTGATCTGCAGCACTGGTCGTTGTCGTCTGTCTGCTCTTCTCACCCTTGTGTTTTTGAGGGGGGAAAACGGGGTGGCCTTTTCTGATTGGCGCAGCTGTGCCGCGTGACGTACGGGAGCTTTATTTGGGAAACAGGGGTTTTGGAGGCGGGAAAATATTGTAATGAACACGAAACACAGATAATGAAACAAATATAAGGTAGTACAAAGGAAATAGACGATTATATTTTGTTTGCGGGAGCATGCAAGAGATCTATTTTTGGGGTCGGTTTTATGATTCACAAGAAATGGAAAAATCACATAAGGAAATTTGAAGTAATCTCAAACACTCTTTGTTATACCGATGGGGCCACAATTATATATAACAGCAATGAGATAACATGAACAAGAAAATAACTCGAGTTATGGTTACCAACCTGCTGACTACCGTAAGATAAGGCACGTCCGAGCGATATCAGCACTTAAAGATTATCAATACATCTGTTTAGTTTGGTATCTTGTCTTTTTGTACGCTCGCTGCTTGCAAGAAAGTCCATGTGCGATTTCTGTAGTAGTTTTACTTTTTAAAAACGAATTTTCGTTGACCCGGACCAAATTTGGCGCAGTCGGTAGTATATCCGAAATCGCTGCATCGAGCATCTTTTCGTTTTAACGATTGATCGGATAAAAGTTCGGTGTTGAACAATATTCGAGTGTATATCGGAAGTGTTGTTCAGCTCCAGCAAAGTCAGTGCAACGAAGACGGAATTCGCACAGAAAGCAACCTGGTAGAGGACAGCATCGCCAAAGCCAGTCTTAGTTAAGAAAATTTGGTGGAGGACCACATCGTCGAAACCAGCCGTAGGATTAAGAAAACAACCTGGTGACGGACACCATCGCCAACGCCAGCCGTAGAGTTAAGAAACCAGCTTTACAAGGATTGCAGAATGAAAACTACACTAATGTAAGTGCTCGTTCCTATTTTTTCCAATTTCCTATTTAACACACTCAGTTAGATTGATAATAAACGCAGAGGAAAATATTTAAAGTATAAGTAACTGTTTAAAATTTATGTCAGACGTAGAAATAGACTATTTGACGAATTTACTAAGCAATTTTAATTTAGTAGAACCAGAAAGCACAATGAATACAAATAACATTGCTAATACTGGTGCAGTAGTTGTAGATTACCAATTACTTCGATTACATTTAGATTCAATAGTTAATTATGATGGAAACCCTCACACATTGAGTATATTTATAAACAATTGCGAAAACCTGATTTCTGCTTTTGCCAAGGAAACCAATGTCGCACTTAACCATTTCTTATTAAGAGCCATCCTGGGAAAACTTACAGGACGCGCTTTAATGTTAATAGGATTGCGAACAGAATTAGAATCCTGGAATGAAATAAAAAATGCCCTTACTCTTAGTTTTGGTGATCAGCGAAATATTGATTGCTTGATTCAAGATTTACTAGCATTAAGGCCCCATAAAAATGAATCACCCTATAATTTTGGAATGCCATGTCAAGACGCGCGAAGTTTATTAATTTCAAAATTAAATAGTTTAAACATGGAAGCTGCAGAAAAATCTATTCACCTTGCAAGTTATAACGATTTGGTTTTAAAAACATTTATTAGAGGACTAATAGGACAATTGCAAGCTAACGTGAGGTTAACAAACCCAGACAGTCTTGAAAAAGCGATGAGTTTAGTAATAGAAGAGAAAAATTTTCTATATGCCACACAAAAATGTAATTCTTTGAACACTCATAATTTATATAGACCATCTCAAAAACTTACACCGGTTAAACCTCACGGATATCAAAATTACATGCGTCCATTGCCTCAAAATAATTTTACATATTACTCCTGGCCAAGATTTCAATCGAATATACAACCTATTCAAAGTTTACCGCAACGTCCAGTATTTTCACAAAACAATTTACCTCAAAGGTCGATAACATTTGGCACTCAGCCCAATTGGCGCCCAAATAATCATTTTCCCACACAACGTCAACCTTATTTTCAGCAACGTCAAAATCAATTCAATTTTAGTCGTAATCCTGTACAATCTTCTATTCGTTCAAAAAATCAAAGTAATAATTTTAAACCAGAACCGATGGACACATCTTCTGGAAGTTTAAGACCAAAGCCAACATTTATATCAACAGAACTTTATCAACAAGCTATGAACGAAAATCACAATATCGAATACACTTCAGACAGTCAAAATTATGTCGACGAATCACAATACTATGAAAACCCCGGAACCTTTGATAATGAGTATACTGGTGATTATTCCGAATATTATGTAGATGAACCAAATCAATACGAAAATCAATTTTCAGACAATAACAATACCTTTCAGAAAACTGACAACCCAAATTTTCAGTTAGACGCCCTACAAACCAACCCAACCTGATACAATTAAATTTAGTTAAAGCAAATTTACCGTATGTTTATATTCCCAGTCATAACGCAAATTTTCTGATAGACACTGGTAGTACAAGGAGTTTAATTAACCCAGAACTAGCATACAAATTTTATTCAAATTATATTTATGAAGAACCATTTAACATTCAAACTGCTGATGATATTAGTTATCACGATGAAGTAATGGAAATTCCAGTTTTCGATATTTTTAATGTAGACGAAATTCATAAATTTTATCTTTTTAAATTCAGTTCAAAATATGGCGGACTTATAGGCATTGATTTACTTGAACAATTAAAAGCAAATATTAATGTTAGGACTAGAGAATTGACAACCCCTAGTGCAAAAATTCCAATCGTATATGAAACCGAAATTAAGACAGCTAAAAACGAAGCGAGTGAGCTAGCAGAACTTTCAATTAATATACCCCCACGAGTTAATCAAAGAGTCAAAATTCCTGTCAAGCAAAAGGTCGGTATAGGTATTTTAAGTCACACAAAATTCGAAAAAGGAATAGAAATGCCGCAAGCTTTAGTAACGGTATCAAATATTTTCGCTCATACCACTATCATTAGTTCTAACGAAAATCCAGTAAATTTAAAAATTTCGGAACCTTTGGACATTGAACCCCAAAATTTACTAGAAGTGAATTTTCTAGAGAAAATGGAAATCGATCTATCCCCAAATGAAAACTTTGATAATGCTTTAAAACGAAATCTAAAAAACTTGAGACTAGATCACTGCAACCGAGAAGAAAAAGACGCGATTAGGAAACTTTGTTTTGATTATAGAGATATATTTCATAGCGAAGAAATACCTTTAAGTTTTACTAACGAAGTTAAACATACAATTAAGTTGAAAGACGACACTCCAATATTTACAAAATCCTATCGTTATCCAGAAATTCACAAAAACGAAGTAAAAACTCAAATTCAAAAAATGTTAGATCAAGGAATAATTGAGGACAGTGTTTCACCTTGGTCCAATCCAATTTGGATTGTTCCAAAAAAGTTAGATGGTTCGGGTAGGAAAAAATGGGGACTTGTCATTGATTACAGGAAGTTAAACGAAAAGACCATAGACGACAGATACCCCCTTCCAAATATTACGGACATTCTCAATAAATTAGGCAGAGCTGATTATTTTACTACTCTTGATTTGGCCAGTGGTTATTACCAAATTGAAGTAGATCCGGATGATATTCAAAAAACAGCATTTACTACTGATGGTGGACATTACCAGTTTAAAAGAATGGCTATGGGTTTGAAAACCGCACCCTCCAGTTTTCAACGTGTCATGGACAATGTATTAAGAGGATTGCAAGATACATGTTGTCTTGTTTATTTAGATGACATTATTATTTTCAGTATATCTCTTCAAGAACACTTAGAACGACTTAAATCGGTATTTGATAGACTAAGAAAAAGTAATCTCAAAGTTCAGCTTGATAAATCTGAATTTTTACAAAAATTAATTCAGTATTTAGGACATATCATAACCCCTGAAGGAGTAAAACCAAACCCTGGCAAAATTGCAGCTATAAAAAATTTCCCTATTCCTAAAACACAGAAAGAAATAAAAAGCTTTCTTGGACTTTTAGGATACTACAGACGCTTTATTAAGGACTTTGCCAAAATTACAAAACCAATGACGAAATGTTTAAAGAAAAACGGTAAAATTATTCACGACAAAGAATTCGTCGAATGCTTTAGGACTTGTACCAAAATTTTAATTATTTTGCAATACCCAGATTTTTCTAAACCTTTCATTCTGACCACAGATGCAAGTAATTTTGCAATTGGAGCAGTTCTTTCTCAAGGACAAATTCCGAAAGACAAACCAATAGCATATGCTTCCCGAACGCTAAATGAATCTGAAACAAGATATTCTACCATCGAAAAAGAACTTCTTGCCATAGTATGGGATTGTAAGCATTTTAGGCCATATTTGTACGGACGAAATTTCACGATTTATACAGACCACAGACCATTGCAGTGGTTGTTTAGTTTGAAGGAACCAAATTCAAAATTAGTAAGATGGCGACTTAAATTAGAAGAGTGCGATTATGAAATTTACAATAAAAAATCTGGTGTGATACACGCACACAACTTCCTTTTACAGTGATCTTATAATTAGCCAAAAATTTGATTTAAAATGTTTTAAGCATTTGTCAAAATTTTCAAAAATTACAAATTCTGCAAAAACGGTACAAAATAGAGCGTTAGTTGAAGAGACAAATTTTCCCTAGAATTTTAAGCTGAATTCAAAAATGTAATAATATACCGGGTGTTCTATTTATAATAAGAGTTAATAAAA
The DNA here is from genome assembly GCA_940337035.1 of Agriotes lineatus. NCBI lineage: Eukaryota > Metazoa > Arthropoda > Insecta > Coleoptera > Elateridae > Agriotes > Agriotes lineatus. Next base: position 98,704 of record CALNHX010004600.1, read on the forward strand.
AAATTGACAAAAAAACAAAAGAAACCCATTTTAGAAGTATTCAACTGGAAAATCACCTATCTCACATCAATACACATTCAAAATGTAATAAAAATGTAAAGTTTAAAAAAAATCGTTAGAGCCGTTTTTGAAAAAATCGAAAAAAACTGAAAAATCACAAGAGTAAACACCTACTTCCGGTTATGCGATTTTCTTCAAAAGCTTGCTGTCGCATCTACATAGTACACAAAACTTATATATGAAGTTTCAACGCCATACCTCTTTTCGTTTTTGAGATATTCTGTTCACAGACAGACACACAGACAGACAGACACACAGACAGACACACAGACAGACACACAGACCAATGACAAAAAATATGTTTTTTGGGATCAGGGGACTCTAAAACGTGAAGATCTGTTGAAAACTCAATTTCGAATTTTTGGGGTGAATCCAATACTTCCTTTATTGTAAAAGGAAGTAAAAAGGTACACTTAATAAAATTGCAGATTGTCTTTCACGAATTAGTATTAACGCTCTAGAAAACGAATGCCTAATTAATAATCCCGGCGACGTAAATAAAGATATTTCAGACTTTCTCGAGGACTATATGCAAAATTTAACACCTGATAAATTAAATAGAGATGTTCCGAATTTCTACAAGATTATACTCAAGATATGATAGATGACGAACCTCAAACTTCGACTAATATACATGAAAACCCAAAAATCAAAATAATCTCGGATATACAGATACAACAACAACAATAATTCTGATACGTTTACACAGCATTCAAATTTTAATGAAACTACAAATGATGGAATCAAAATTTATGACGATATAATTAATAATAAGACAAACCAAATTTTAGTATTCCCAAACGTATATCATAAATTAGAAATCAAACGCGAAACGTATGACATTCAAAAAAATAATAACCATCAAAATTCCAGAAGTTAGTAATGAAAATTTAATTTTTCAATTTTTAAAGGAAAATGCTGACCCAAAAAAGATTTACTGTTTATATTTTCATAAAGACTCATTATATAGATATTTTTGTAGAGTTTATTTGAAACAGTTCTCAGAACGCGGACCAAAATTAATTAGATGTCTTAAACGAGTCAACACTGTTACAGATCAAGAAGAACAAATTTTATTAGTTAAGAACCATCATGAAGGAAAAGCGAACCACAGAGGTATTAATGAAACGTTAGAATACTTAAAACGAAATTATTATTGGAAAAACATGAAGCTCACTATTTCAAATTATATTAACTCTTGCGACATTTGTCAACGTGCAAAATATGCTAGAAAGAAACTCTATGTACCCTTAATGTTAACAGAAACAGCAACTAAACCATTTCAAATTGTTCATATAGATGTTTTTACATTTGATAACCGAAATTACTTAACTATAGTCGATTCATTCTCAAAATTTGCACAAGCTCTATTTATGCAAGGAAAAACAGCTATTCATATTAGTGATGCTTTAATAAAATATTTTGCATCATTTGGAGTACCTGAAACCTTAGTTGTCGATAAAGGCACAGAGTTTAGTAATGAAACTGTTAAGGAAATATTGAAATTACATAAAATTAACGTTCATTTTACAACCGTAGCCCATCATGAATCTAACTCCATTGTTGAAAGATTTCATTCTACAATTATTGAACACTTAAGGATCTTAAAATAAATCTACGCAAATGAAAATGATAACCTAATGGACTATGCAATTATTGGTTATAATAATTCAATATACAGTGCAACAAATTACACACCTTTCGAATTAACATTCGGACATACAAATTCTGGAAATCCAAATGAAATGTTTATACCCACTTCATTCTATACGGAATACGCCGAAAATCACAAACAAAGATTGGAACATGTATACGAAAAAGTTAGGGAACAGTTACAAGCAGATAAGGAAAAGGTAGTTTCCAAATTAAATTCACAGGGAAACTCAAATAATGAATTTTTTCTTTAGGGAAAACTGTATATAAGCAAAACCTCGATTGTAGAAATAAAAAGAATCGTAAATTTTTAGGACCATACCAAATCACAAAAATGTTAGAAAGAAATAGAGTAGAAATTACTAATAAACCTAATAAAAATAAAAAGAAATAGTTCATATAAAGGAATTTAGAAAACCTTCTATCGTTACATATTTGCCATCTGTATCATCGCAGCGAAATTAGATCTTCCAAAATTCCACAACCTCAATAGTAATCCTGGACTTCTTCCATTAAAATTGGGAAACGCTCAGAACAAAGTTAATTATTGGCCTTTTATACAGGTATATGATATTTCTAAAATCATAAAGGAATTTAATGTACTTCAAAAGTCTTTTTCTCAAATTAAAAGCACAATTAAAAATGCAACTCAGCAGCCTAGCTATGAAAGAGAATATTATAATTCATATAGTCTTGTAAATTTATTAGAAAGTAAAATTAACCCACTTGCTATGCAAAAATCTAAACGCAGCCTTATCGATGGATTGGGATCAATAATAAAGTCAATAACAGGAAATTTAGATCATACCGATGCAGAAAGATACGATAAAGCCATAACTACACTTTGCGATAATCAAAAACAAATGAAAACGTTAATTAAGGAGCAAATTACTTTACTCCAAAAATCAATTTTAAAATTTAAAAATAGTACTGAAGGGCTTGCTCATAATCAAATGATGCTACAATCTCGAATCTTACAATTAGAGCAGGTCATCAAAACTACACATTTGCCAGCGATCGATACGCACAGTTATTTTCTTTTACATTCTTTATTCTCGCAATTTGCAATTAGCTTCCAAATTATTTACGATATGTTAGAGAGAATTGAAGTAGCAATCAGTTTTTCAAAATTGAATACATTCCACATCTCTTTAGTTGAACCTGAAGATTTACTTTCGGAGCTGTCAGGTATTAACACGAAGATTGAAAAACATAAACTTCCTTTCGAACCAGTTGTGAATACTATTTTGTTATATGAAAAAATTATAGAAATTAATAGTTACAGTAGAGGAAATCAAATTGTCTTTATTTTTGAAATTCCAATTGTTAAAGCTGAAAGCTATGATTATTATCATCTATATTCCTTGCCAGTCCCATCTGCCAAAATATTTAAAACTATAATACCTATTTCGAAATTCCTCCTATATAACGAGCAAAGCTATGCATATTTCGACAACGAATGTCAAGAGGTAGGACCCGAAGAATTCATATGTCATGAACTTCGTACCACGGAAATCAAAACGGAAGCTTCGTGCGAGATCCAATTACTCAAATATTCAGAAAACACAACCAAATGTCTTCAGGTACCCGTCAACATATCCGGAGTGAAAATTCAACCATTAGAAAAGGCCAAGTGGATCATCATCACACCTAGAAGTATAGTGGCTAAACAAATTTCTAAAAAATCTAAAATCAATGTGGTGCTAAAAGGCAGTAATGTGTTAGAACTAAATAGTGCATGTGATGTTCAAATAGAGGACACGCTTCTGAAAACCTATGAGAACTTTAAGTTACAATTTTATAATATTGAATTGCCAAATTTACGCTCTGTTGAAACTAATATAGCAACTGATACTTTAAATTTTAAACTTTTACAGTTAGAAACTATCAACTTAGATGGAATTAATAAAATTTATAACTCATTGGATGAGCAGAAAAATCAATTAAATAGTATTGACGATTCATTATAACAAAATTAGCGTTTATACTATCGTATTGTATTTTTTGCTTTGCAGGTCAAGCTCCTTCATGGGGTGTTAGTGCCTCACCATTATTATTATTATATAAACGGGGCTGCGCGCGCTATTGCGCGGTCTGTTCTATTCAATTTACCACCATTTTTAGGCTTATTACGTTGGGCCATTCAAAGGGGGTTCACTGGGCTCCGTCCCTCTCCAAGGGGGCCCTCGCGGCTCCAGGGGTTTCGCCCGTCTCTAAAGGGGCCCTCGGGACTTCTCCCCTCTCCAAGGGGGCCCTTGGGACTCCGCCCCTCTCCAAGGGGGCCCTCGGGACTCGGCTTCTCTCCAAGGAGGCGCTCGGGGCTTCGCCCCTCTTCAAGGGAGCCATCGGGGCTCCGCCCCTCTCCAAGGGGCCCTTGGGACACCGCTTCTCTTTAAGGGGGCTTTCGGGACTTCGGCCCTCTCCAAGGGGGCCCTCAGGACTTCGCCCCTCTCCAAGGGGCCCTTGGGACTCCGCCCCTCTCCAAGGGGGCCCTCGGGACTCGGCCCCTCTCCAAGGGGGCGCTCGGGGCTTCGCCCCTCTTCAAGGGAGCCATCGGGGCTCCGCCCCTCTCCAAGGGGGCCTTGGGACTCCGCTTCTCTTCAAGGGGGCCTTCGGGACTTCGCCCCTCTCCAAGGGGGCCCTCGGGACTCGGCCCCTTTTCAAGGGGGCTTTCGGGACTTCGCCCCTCTCCAAGGGGGCCCTTGGAACTTCGCCCCTCTCCAAGGGGGCTCTTGGGACTCCGCCCCTCTCCAAGGGGGCCCTTGGCGCTCGGCACCTCTCCAAGGGGGCCCCGGGATTTCGCCCCTCTCTAAGGTAGCCATCGGGGCTCCGCCCCTCTCCAAGGGGGCCTTCGGGACTTCGCCCCTCTCCAAGGGAGCCATCGGGGCTCCGCCCCTCTCCAAGGGGGCCTTCGGGATTTCGCCCCTCTCCAAGAGGGCCCTCGGGACTTCGCACCTCTCCAAGGGGGCTCTTGAGACTCCGCCCCTCTCCAAGGGGGCCCTTGGCGCTCGGCACCTCTCCAAGGGGGCCCCGGGACTTTGCCCTTCTCCAAGGGAGCCATCGGGGCTCCGCCCCTCTCCAAGGGGCCCTTGGGACTCCGCTTCTCTTCAAGGGGGCCTTCGGGACTTCGCCCCTCTCCAAGGGGGCCCTCGGGACTTCGCCCCTCTCCAAGGGAGCTCTTGAGACTTCGCCCCTCTCCAAGGGGGCACTTGGCGCTCGGCACCTCTCCAAGGGGGCCCCCGGGACTTCGCCCTTCTCCAAGGGAGCCATCGGGGCTCAGCTCCTTTCCAAGGGACCCTGGGGGCTCCGCTCCTCTCCAGGGGGACACTCGGGGCTCCGCCCCGGTCGCGAAATCGAGGCGACGGTGAAATGCATGTAAACGCGAATGGGGGACATCGCGTCTGCAATTGTCGTGACACACACGTTTGGATCGTTCTCCTTTATTTATATGATATTTTAATAGTAATGATGGCCGTATACAGGGTGCCCGGATTTCGTAGGGACAACATGGGTAACTTTTGTATTTGAAGAGATAGAGAGATGGTTAAATTAGCAAAAAGGTGCAGGTTTGAGAGCTCATTAAGAATCCATCTTCAAATTTTACTTGTCATGGCCCACTTGTCTAAAATTAAAAAAAACAAAATCTCCTAATTTCTTTTATATGCCGTAACTTTTTTGTTACTTAAGATATTGAGATGCGATTTGAACTAATTTGAATGGTAATTTAAATACTTTTATTGATACTTGATAAAACCAATTTTATTTGTGTTAACTTTTAGTAATCTAACCTAACCTCAAAATTTTAAATTGGTACCCTGCAATTTTTTTGGCCCTTTTAAGAGAGGATTTTTTTCTGAATGCAGTGATGTATTACTTGATATGGAAACTTCTTCAAAATTTTGAAAAACTGAGTTTATTCTTTTTACAGGCAGAAATCACTAGTGCCATGATCACAATAATTTTGTTTTTTATTTATTACGTTATCTGTAAAATTATGTTTAGAAACAAAAAGCACTCTTATCATCATACGTGCCTTCCAGTAGTGTCAGTGTGTTCCGTATGTTTGACTATAAGTTCTACGTTCTTGTAGCACTTGACATACGCACAAAATACACCATATTTTCAAAATTTTCCGTTATAAGTTGAAGTAATAACACTCACACTGACAGGCACGTATGATGATAAACCTGCTTTTTGTTTCGAAACATAATTTCACAGATAACGGGATAAACAAAAAACAAAGTTATTGTGATCATAGCACTAGTGATTTCTGCCTGTAAAAAGAATAAACTCAGTTTTTCAAAATTTTGAAGAAGTTTTCACATCATGTAATACATCACTGCATTCAGAAAAAAATCCTCTCTTAAAAGGGCCAAAAAAAATACTAAAGATTACTAAAAATTAACACAAATAAAATTGGTTTTATCAAGTGCCAATAAAAGTATTTAAATTACCATGCAAATTAGTTCAAATCGCACCTCAATATCTTAAGTAACAAAAAAGTTACGGCATATAAAAGAAATTAGGAGATTTTGTTTTTTTTTAATTTTAGACAAGTGGGCCATGACAAGTAAAATTTGAAGATGGATTCTTAATGAGCTCTCAAACCTGCACCTTTTTGCTAATTTAACCATCTCTCTATCTCTTCAAATACAAAAGTTACCCATGTTGTCCCTACGAAATCCGGGCACCCTGTATATGCTGTACAAATATTTTTATGTAAATAAGTTTAACAGGTCCCAAAGCGAAACAACATCGTTGTCAACGAAGCAACTTCAGGAGGTTCCGAATATCCGCTTTTCGTCGAACTCTCGTTTAGACCATAGTTCTTGCTAAAACAACGGAGGAGTTCCGATTGTTCAAAAAATCGGAAGGTTCCGATTATATCGGAACGTTTCAGAACTTTTCGGAGTTCGATTATTTTACTGTTCGGTGCACTAAATTCGGAACTTTCGGAATTCGATTATTTTACTATTCGGAACACAAAATGAGAAAACGAAATGCCAATTTGAACTGAATTGAATACGGAATGTTGTGTTGACTCACTTGACTGCTATATGCTGGTGAATGGCACTAATGGCAGTGGTGTTTCATAGATTAATTATTAGATAGTACAACTTACAGACTTCAAATTCATGTATTGTTTTATACTATCTATTATGTACTTTATGTGTCATTAAACTTTAAAATATCACTACCATTTTCCGAAAGTCTATTAAGGTAACTACTGTAATAATTTGAAAAAATATTTTATTTCCTCTTATATGCCACTGTGCGACTCAAACTCATAAATTGTTTTACTGGCGGTTCTAAAAACCCAAACAATAGATGCCAACGCAGATAAAGGATTACGGCGCAACGGCGAGTGTTATCGCAAATTTGCACGCACTTCATCTTTCTTCCGCTTGTTGTTTCGCTCGTTTTCTCTTGTTTGCATTTACGGAATGTAAAATAATCGGAGGATATTCCGATTTTATAAACATTCCGAAATGGAACATTCCGATTATTGAAATCATCCGATAATGCCCATCACTAGTTATCGTTACCAACCTGCTGACTACCGTAAGATAAGGCACTTCCGCGCGATATCAGCAGTTAAAGATTATAAATACATCTGTATAGCTAGGTATCTTGTCTTTTTGTACGCTCGCTGCTTGCAATAAAGTCCATGTGCAATTTCTGTAGTAGTTTTAGTTTTTAAAAACGAATTATCGTTGCCCCGGACCAATTTTCTCGTATTGCTTGAGTAAGAAAGATATAAACATAGTAATAAATATTAGAGTAGGGATGACGCTTATTTTAATTATGATATAAGTTAGTGATGGGCATAATCGGATGATTTCAATAATCGGAATGTTCCATTTCGGAATGTTCATAAAATCGGAATATCATCCGATTATTTTACATTCCGTAAATGCAAGCAAGGGAAAACGAGCGAAACAACAACGAGCGGAAGGAAGATGAAGTACGTGCAAATTTGCGATAACACTCGCCGTTGCGCCGTAATCCTTTATCTGCGGTGGCATCTATTGTTTGGGTTTGCAGGAAGGCCAGTAAAATAATTTATGAGTTTGAGTAGCACAGTGGGATATAATAGGAAATAAAATATTTTTTCAAATTATTACAGTAGTTACCTTAATAGACTTTCGGAAAATGGTAGTGATATTCTAAAGTTTAATGGCACATAAAGTACATAATAGATAGTATAAAACAATACATGAATTTGAAGTCTGTAAGGTGTACTATCTAATAATTAATCTATGAAATACCACTGCCATTAGTGCCTTTCACGAATCATGCACGTGCGCAACCGGGGCGACACGTCGGCATTCGCCAACCAACATATAGCAGTCAAGTGAGTCAACACAACAATACGTATTTCGTTCAGTTCAAATTGGCATTTCGTTTTCTCATTTTGTATACCGAATAGTAAAATAATCGAATTCCGAAAGTTCCGAATTTTGTGCACCGAACAGTAAAATAATCGAATTCCGAAAAGTTCCGAAATAATCGGAACCTTCCGATTGTTTGAACAATCGGAAACTTTCCGATTATTCATTCCGGATAGGCCCGTCACTAATATAAGTCAACTAAACATGCCTACTAAAATAATTTTATCGTATGGTCATTTCTTTCTTACTCAAGCATTCTATTTTGTTATTCATGTTATCTGATTGTTGTTATATATAATTATGGCCCCATCCGTATATAATTATAGCCCCTTCCGTATAAAAATAAAAGCCAGGTATCGAAAACTTAGTTTGCCCACTCACCTACAGAAATCAAAGATAAAGAAGAAAAAACTGCATTTTATGAGGAATTGGAAAATTTTGTTGTCAAAATCCTTAAGTACGATTTAAAAATAGTCTTAGGGGATTTTAACGCAAAAATAGGAAAAGAACAAATCTATCAACCAACAATAGGGGCATTTAGTTTACACTTAAAAAGTAATGACAATGGGGAATACTTGATAGGATTTGCCACCGAACAAAAAATACGAATTATGGGAACCTTTTATGAACATAAAGACATTCACAAAGGCACCTGGAGATCGCCAGATGGCAGAAATACTAACCAGATAGATCACTTTTTGGTGGAAGAGCAGCACAGAAATAGAGTTATGGATGTAAGAGGTTTTAGAAAGGCAGATATTGATCCAGACCATTTTTAGCAGTACTAAAAATAAAGAAGGAAACATTAAATAAAACGAGAAGAAAAAATAAAGATACCAGATATAATATGGAGTTGCTTAAGACGGACGAGATACGGAAAAATTACCAAGACCGTATAGAACAAAAGCTGTCTGGAGGAAATGAGAGTAACAACTTAAATAAAAAATGGGAAAAAGTAGAGGAAGCCATTTTATGCGGGGCAAAAGTATTGGAAACAAAAAAAAGTAAAAAATAGAAAAGAGTGGTTTGATGAAGACTACAAAAGTGCTACAAAAGAGAAGAAAATTAAAATTGAAAATGTTAAGAGATAACACGGAAGAAAATAAAAGGAAGTACCAGATGATAAGCAGGAAGGCTAAACAAACATGTAGCCGAAAGAAGAGAGAGGATATGGAATTAAGACTGGAAAAAATGGAAAATAATTTGAAAAAGAAAGATATTAGGAAATTCTATAAAGAAGTCGGAAACGAGAGAAAATGATACCGTGCGAGGACAATTTTGATAAAAGGAGAAGAAGGAAATTTGATAAGCGATATAGAAGAAAAAAAAGAGAGATGGCAGAATTATTTCGAAAGTATGTTTTATGAAGAAGAAAGAAGTGAGGGCCTAGAGAACGAACTCGGTACGGAAGGAGATGACATACAATATCCTGAGGAAAATAAGGTTACAAAAGTAATAACAAAGCTAAAGAATAATAAAGTCGAGGTGAAAATGGAATTTGTGCAGAATGTTAAAACACGGAGGAGAAAAGATGCAGAAATGTATTAAGCAAATAATAAAGATAGCATGGAAAGAAGAGAAAATGCCAGACCGATGGACGGAAGCAATTATACAACCGCTGTTGAAAAAAGGAGACAGCCAAGAATGCGATAACTACAAGGGAAAAGACAGATCAGTGGTAGATCAAATACATATTGTAAGACAAATCCAGGAGAGCAGCAAAGAGCACAGGATGACAATGATGGCTATCTTTATAGATGTTAAGAATCCGTTATACGAAAAAGTGAGTTACAAACAAAGAAAAGTATGTACTCCAAGAGTCATCAATGTATTGCGTATGCTGACGATGTGGTGATCCTGGCAAGAAGAGAGAGGGATTTAAAAAGCATGATAAGGAAATTAGAAATAGTAGCGGAGAGTATGGGGCTGCAAATAAATTACAATAAGATGAAATTCATGTATCTAGGAATGCAGAGTAAAAGGGGGAGAAAAGTAAACCTGATCCTAGAAGAAGAACAGGAATTGAATCAGGCAGAAATAAAAACAGTAGAAAGTTTCATATCTGGGAGCCGTCTTTCACGAATATGGAGGGAATGACGAAGAAATAAAACATAGACTAAAAAAAGGTTCAGCAAGTGTTGGAGCTCTCATGAGTTCACTAACATCAAAAACAGTATTAAGAAGTACAAAACTCAGAATTTATAAGTCAGTTATACGGCCAACAGTGATGTTTGCATGCGAAACGTGGGCAATTACAAAGAGCGTTTTAGAACAAATAGACGTATGGGAAAGAAGGATGTTGAGAAGAATATTTGGGGGCAACAAAGTGGAAGAGGTGTGGGAGAGAAGAAACAATCAGGAGTTGTATGAGCTTTATAACGAACCGAAATGGTCAAAAGTGGTCAAAGCTCAGAGAGTTCGATGGGTGGGGCATATTTCACCGGCAAAAGAAGGAAGAATGATTAAGGAAATTCTGAATACGCAGGCTTTAGATAACAGAGGGAGTGGAAGACCTAGAGTTAGCTGGAGGCAACAAGTTGAAGAGGACTTGGAAGCAGTAGGAGTTAGAGGATGGAGAAGAGTGGCAGAGGACAGAAAAACATGGAGTAAAGTAGTGCAAAAAACTCTTGAGCAATAGTTTCTCTTTTACAAGCCTTGGGCCACTAGGCCTGTGTGCTTATTATATATTTTAGTGGCTAATACGTTGGGACGCCTTTTATTTAATTACGTATTATTAGCTCTACTATTTTCTTTCAATCGATTGATTTAATTTGAATTTCAAATTCTATTCTGTTTAATAAATGTATTGCATTGAGACTCTTCAAGGGTGGTTCGTTAATCTAGTTGTATGTTATTTGAAATTAAAATTTTTATAATGACTTTTGATTATTGACTGACACTAACTGTCAGCTTGACTTCAAACAATGATCCAACGATAATCAAACCAAAAATGACAAATATTTTTTCTACTCACATGTAATTGACTCAATTCACTAAGGTAAGTACTTTATTATATTTATTTCACTCTTTTAATCGTCGTTTATTCAATATGCTTCTATAGGAATAATTAAAACCAACCTGAACTCCTCCTACTTTCACTGCTAGTCACCTCAAAACACCACTGTTCCCGACGCTCACAGCTCAGATCTCCGACAGACCAGCCACTATGCTCTGCCAACCGTCAAACAAACTCCAAACTGGCAAGTCCAATCTTATTGATGGTCCCAAGCTAATTTTCTATTTTCCCCAGCTCCTACTCTGTAGTCAGCAACCAAATAGAACCATCCAAATCAAGCAGTTCCACCGGCAACTCCCGTCAAAGTGATCAACACGTCCTCCGGACAATCACCAAATGCAGTAATTAATGTAACTTCAATAACTGTATACTTGCACTAATTCATATTTCTATGTTAACCTTGTTTCCACTTCGCAGACCTGCCAAAGCCCTTTCTATTGTATTACGCCAAATAATCAATACAAATTATGGTAAAATTTCCATTTTTTCTATTAAATTCGAAAGAATATTTTCAAAATACGTCTACATTTTTAAATTTGTTATTTTTACAATAATCTCAAACAAAATCCCACTTTATGCTAGTTACAATTATTCCTACACTCTTTAAAATCAAATAATATGATTTTTACCTACTATATTCCAATTTCTAATAGAAAGCATATTTGTCACATGTAAAATTAACTTATATTTCCTTATTAAATTTCAACACCATGATAGAATACTCAATTGCTTTTACCTTTCAAAATAAATTTTAAATTGTCTCAAATTAAATTTCCACTACTCATTTTCAAATAAACAAACAAACTTTTTTGAAACTTTTCTAAGTTGATTGTATTAATATTCCATATTTATATGTATTTTTTCAAAAACCTGATTTTTGCGTATCAACAATATATGTTCTTTTCCAGAATATATGTATTTTCATGTAAACTGTTTGGATTTTATTCCTAGCAGGATTTGCATATATGATCACAGAATTATATGTGATAACCAGCAGGCCGGAATAAGATATACTGGCGTTGACCTTAGCCATTCTGAGGTAAGAGCGGGCCTTGTGTTTTTACGACTGCTTTAAATAGCAAACAAAGGGCAATTTAAATTCATAGTAGAGTATAGAAAACGGGAAAACGCCGCATTACGGTTTACGGTAATTCTGAGAAAGTGAATGGGCGAGGGAAAGAAAAGGTGGCTACACGTAATTTTTAAGGAACGGAGAAACAAATTAATATTATCAATCCGTCGAAGGGTGGTTACACAATAAGTGCAATTATAGAGCGAATTGCCTATTTTCGGAAAGATTCAAAGTTTATACAAAAATGGTAGAAATAAGTCTAAGAAAAGAGTAAAAAAATTGAAGATAGGTAAGTGGAGTTTAGAACTAACAAATAGTCAAACGACAATACAAACATTTATTGCTTTAATTGCCACCTTGGTTATGATAAAAAAGCAAGCAACACGGAGTTGCCTAATAGACTTTAAAGTATATGTAAAACTAATTTAAATAAAAAAGATAAAGATCGGAACCCTTTCAAATGATAAAAGTAGTGAAACAAGGAGACAGGTTGAGCGCACTACCATTAATTATAGTTATTTTCAAATTCATAAAACGTCATAAAGTCAAAAATAGAACAAACAATTATCGAATACAGTAAACTCATAGCATTAAAGATAGATAGATTACTTTATGCTTACTCTGAATTTAAGGGTAGTTAGAGGATATCAAACAGAACAACTGTCCATAATAAACTATACTTCGAAAATTAATAATAATCCCACAAAGATTTAAAAATGTAATTGCTTAAACTGATTGATGCTCAAATAAATGCATTTCTATGAATTTCGGTTCTTACAGCTGGTTGCGATAAAGCCGAATTTGGATAAAAGACAGAGCAAAAAGCAGTTGTTTGGAAATTTTTATTACATGTGTTATATTGGGTTAATGTAATCTCATCTGCCTTTCTCAGTGGTTCCAAAAGTTTGCACCAGACCCTAATGCATTTTTCCGCAAGCAATTAATTCTTAATGCAAAGTACTCCTACTGAAGTCATCATTGCGATCACGATCTGCCTATTTCAGTCTACTGCTGGATGTAAGATTTTCTAATTTCATACCATTTTCGTTTATTGTGGGCTTCTTTCATTCATTGAGTTCCTGACTTTTCTTTATGTCGTCTCTCCATCTCGTGATTGGTCTTTCTGCACCCATGCGTCCAAGTTTTGGCTTTCACTCTAAAAGTACTTTGGTCTACCTATTATCAGCTCTTTGAGCCACATATCCCTCCCACCTCCAGCTTAATTCGGCCCTTATCCATTATATTCGTAAATTTGGTTTGTTCTCGGAACCATTTGCGATGTTTGCGATCAATTACTCTGACGCCCAGTATTCTCCATTTGTGAACTCGTGCTCTGGCAAATTTTTGAGGTTGTATTTTTAAGACTATATGTCTCAGCCCCATGGTGAGCATAGCACGAATACATTCGTCGTACAACTTTCTTTTTAGAGTTTTTTGCATTCCTGACTTAACGGTGTTGTTTAACCTGCCGAGTGCTACTGAAGACATTTTAACTCGTCGAAAAATATCTTCACTCATGCTATCTTTTCCTGCGGTGATCTTCCGTCCTAAGAATATATAGTAGTGGAAAGGTTGACAGTTGAGAATTATATTGATATGTGTGTCTGTGTTCGCCATTATTTTTGTTTTATTGATCTTCATCGTTAATCCGACTGCTTTAGAATGGTTGTCGTACCTCGTTGATTCCAAGGTAGTTATCTTCTCTCGAGGCTGTATGTCGACTGAAGAACGAAACGTCAATTTATTGTTCTTAACGCAGGTCAACACATAAACTCTCAATCGCACTTTAATGTTTCGAGTGGCGTGCATTTTGTTTGGACGACACACACCAGCCGCCGTCCAGATGGTATAATCTCCGAAATGTTAACACAAGGAGGGTAATATTAATTGAAGAGCTGAAGGAAATTTTAGCATCTACCTAGAGACGCGGAAACTCCCTGAATATTGACTAGAAACGAAAGTTCTCCTTATCCATAAAAACGTTTTTTCGATATTCGAATTTTCGATTTTTTTCATTTTAAAAAATATTGGAAGTGGTGGGGGTGGGGGGGTAAAATTTTGGGGTTATATGTTCTGATATGCAAGTAATTTTAAAAGAAATTTTAAAAAATCGTCAAAAAATAAAAAAGAAATGCCTAGAACCCGATTGCAGCGCCACCAACCGGGTTCAATTGTGAATATAAACCATCCAGGGCGCTCACTCAAACACACACAAAAATTCATTAAAATCGGTTCAGCTGTTTAGGAGTTCAGTCACATACACATGTACAGAAAAATTATATATATAAAGATTTTCATTTTAAAAAATATTGCGGGGCGGTGGGGGGGTGAAATTTTGGGGGACCCGACAGACGTTGTCCTGTCCGAACGTTGGTTTGCCTGCTATTAGCAGGTTCAGCAAAGGTTTTTTCGATTTTCGAATTTTTGATTTTTTTTATTTTAAAAAATATTGAGGGTTGGTGGGGGGTGAAATTTTAGGGTTATATGTTCTGATATGCGAGATATCTTTAAAACAAATTAAAAAAGAAATTTGTCAAAAAAAATTCAAGAAACTCCTAGAACCCGATTGCAGCGCCACCTACCGGGTCCAATTGTGAATCTAAACCATTCAGGGATCCACTCAAATACACACAAAAAATTTCATCAAAATCGGTCCAGCCGTTTAGGAGGAGTTCAGTCACATACACACGTACAGAAGAATTATATATATAAAGATATTCAGTAATGTGATTCTCCTATAGTTGATGTATTTCTTCAAGTCACCCATATTTAATTTGGGCCTCACAACTTTACTTCTCAGTTTCTCCATCATTTTCTTTATTTTCCATAATGTAACTTTTATCAGAGTGTATAATCTCTCATAAAGATTTTCTTTGTTAAAGTTATCATTTCTTCTATAATTTTGTCTGTGTCTGCAGCTTTTTCATTTCGTATACTTCCAATCACTTGGTTAAACTGTTCCTGCAATGGCTCAAGGGTTACTCTCTTTTCTTTTACTGTTCTCTCTTCCAGTTGTATGTCAATATGCTCAAGGTGCAAAAGTTTTGAGAAGTGTTAGATTTATTTTTTTTTATCATCTCCCTGCTATACACAGTATCTTCTGCTTCGTTTTTATTCCTCCTGCTTTTATTTGCTATCGCATTTTCTATTACATTTACCTTTAATAATAATAATAATAATAATAGTGTTTATTTCCAAACTAATTTACATTTTTTTTTGTATTGACATTAACTAATAGAATAGAATGGAAAAGCGATGGCAATCAGATGAACCCTACTAGGGGGATCCCTGCTCTTCCTTACCACCGCAGTAAGAAAAAAAAATCAAAAAATGAACAAATGAAAAACAATGACAAATCACCAAGCATATGAACTAAAAATAACAACATAATACAAATTTCAAAATTTAAAAAAACGAAACTAGCCAACCATACAATATAGCTGCAATGCGCAATACCTGCAATACCTGCAATACCCAGTCACCCACGAAGAATTACAAATAAAAATAATAAAAAATAATAAAAATATGCCTTAAAATAATGTTAAATAAAATGATATATCATAATCATAACTCTATAATAAAGCAGAACAGTTCCCAAGGTCAAACATATCAACTCGTGGTCTATGCGTAGTTACGAATGTGGGCGGCGTCTTGATATTAGCAGCGTTGCCAGACCTGGTACAATTCTAAGAATCTGGTACATTCTGAAACCGTTTCCTATAAAAGTACATTTTTAAAACGGGCATGCGCTCAGTCTGGCAACCCTGCATATTCTGACCCGAGTCGTGCCGACCTACCGATGCCATCGGTGACGTAACCGATCCTTGCCGTTTATGTTTGTAAAAGTGTGGTTAAAGTTTACAAATGGAAACAAAATTTATTTTATGTACAAGAATCTGATGAAATCGAAAATACTGCAACGTGCATCCAAATGGAAGGTGTATAAGTCAATGATAAGGCCAGTGATGATCTACGGGTGCGAGACGTGGTCGTTAACAATGAGAGACCAAAACGCACTACGAAGTGCAGAAAGAGCAATAATGAGGAAGATATGGGGCCCAGTGCAAGATATGAATGGCCCACGGCGTAGAACGAACGTGGAATTAGACGTGCTAATAAGTGGTGCAGATATAGTGCGTCTTGTGAAAGCACAAAGACTCAGGTGGTTGGGGCATGTCGAGCGGATGGCGAGTGACAGGGCAGTAAAAAGCGTTTTCGAATGGAGGCCGGACTACGGAAGGACCAGGGGAAGACCCAAGGAAAGATGGCTAGACGGTGTTCAGCGGGACTTGAGAACCTTAAGGGTGCTCAACTGGAGACGAGTCGCACAGGACAGAGCCCGGTGGAACAACGTTGTAAAGGAGGCTAAAATCCACAAAGGATTGTAACGCCGGTTAAGTAAAGTAAGTAAATTGTAGCAACTGTTGAATTTGAAAAGACGTCATTATTATCAAAGCAAAATCGTTGATATCAAGAAGCCCTAAATCACTTTCAACACCTTGTTCTTTATACCGGGTGGCCATAAGTACCTGATATCACATTACCTTTGGAATCAACACCGCTTTATTAAAGCGATGAATACAACTAAACTAATAAATGTCATTAATGTCATCACAACTAAAATTCCTGTCTGTCAAAAATTATTACTGATTGCAATAAATAATGGAGTTAGAACAGGAGATTTTTATAATCGAGTTGTAGGCTAAACTGCAGAATCCGGGACACATTCTCCTCCTCTTATTGCATTTTATTACATTACATAGGTACCAATACTTATTGTAATTGAAATATAATACTAACCCAACATTTATAAGTAGCTAATTCCATGGCTACCGAGATCTCAGATATGTATGGTCACCCGGTATAACAATACTGGACACTCGTCACATAGACTTTTCGTATCTTCAACCCACAATTTTATGTATTTGTACTATAATCTATACCTACAAAAATCTCTTAGGCCAGCTACAGTAGGATCGGCCTGCCGAAAAAATCCAAGTGAGCTGAGATTTTGCATACACCTTTGACATTACAAATAATGTCTCAAAAGTCCCCATCGATATGGCGCTTGCGATTTGAGTTATTCAACGTCAAAGGTCACAGAAATAAGTTTTTCGCAAATATCTCGCTTTCTATGGGTCGTATGACTTTTTTAGTTATTACAAAAAATGAAGGCTAGGAAATTCTCTACAAAAAAGATTATACAGGTGCTTTACGTACAACTAACCATTCAGTAAATAACACACTGTTGAGTTTTGCAGACGGGTTTTACTTCCTTTTACGATAAAGGAAGTATTGCATTCACCCCAAAAATTCTAAATTGAGTTTTCAACAGATCTTCACGTTTTAGAGTCCCCTGAACCCAAAAACAAGTGTTTTTGTTCATTGGTCGGTCTGTCTGTCTGTCTGCGAACACAATATCTCATAAACGGAAAGAGGTATGGCGTTGAAACTTCAAATATAAGTTTTGTGTACTTTCTAAACGCGACAGCTATCTTTTGAAGAAAATCGCATAACCGGAAGTATGATGTTTACTCTTGTGTTTCAAAAACGGCTCCAACGAGTTTTTTCAAACTTTACATTTTTATTACATTTTATATGTGGATTGATTGAGATGAGTGATTTTCAAGTTGAATTTTAGAGGTATTCAACTGAAAAATCACTTATCTCACATCAATACACACCGGTTATGTGATTTTCTTCAGAAGCTTGCTGTCGCATTTAGATAGTACAAAAAACTTATATATGAAGTTTCAACGCCATACCTCTTTTCGTTAATGAGTTATTCTGTTGGCAGACAGACCGACGGACGGACACACAGACCAATGAGCAAAAACATGTTTTTTGGGTTCAGGGAACTCTACAACGTGAAGATCTGTTGAAAACCCAGTTTCCGAATTTTTGGGGTGAATCCAATACTTTCTTTATCGTAAAAAGAAGTAAAACCCGTCTGCAAAACTTAATAGTGTGTTATTTACTGAACGGTTAGTTGTATGTAAAAAAGCTATATAATCTTTTTGTAGATAATTTCCTAGCCTTAATTTTTTGTAATAACTAAAAAAGTCATACGACCCATAGAAAGCGAGATATTTGCGAAAAACTTATTTCTGTGACCTTTGACCTTGAATAACTCAAAACGCAAGCGCCATATCGATGGGGACTTTTGAGACATTATTTGTAATTTCAAAATAAAGGTGTATGCAAAATTTCAGCTCACTTGGATTTTTTCGGCAGATGCTGCGGTTTTCCGTCTAATGTAACTGGACTATCTTGCGATATTGTGCAAGTCAAAGTGTGAAAATTGCTGTTGATTTTGTTAATTCTGTTATTTTGTTATTGCTATTGTCGCTATTTTTGTGTGTGTTATTAATTCTGTTTTGAAATGCGCCATACCACAATGATGAGTACGCCTCCGATTTATTGAGTCGTTTAGCTTAAATAAGGTTAACGATTTAATGTCAATATGATAGATGTCAAAAGTGTTACCAATACAAAACTTGGAAATTACTAGATTCTAACATTAGTTCTGCCATCTATGACCACTGGTTTGGATTCAAGTTGTAGTGACATCGCCATGGATATGCCATCTACGAGTGCTGGTCCAAGTTCAGACGACATCCCCATGGACATGTGAGCTATAGGTGTCGGTTCAATTTCCAGTGACATCGTAATAGGCATATATGATGAAGAGGTTTGTAATTTTGTGAATTATCTGTTACAATGTTATGTACCTATTTTAATTATGGATTGCAGCTATGGTGTCACTGTAGGAAACCAGACGACGGCGAACAAATGGTAAAATGTTATGACAGAAAATGTAGAATAAAATGGTACCATTCAGCATGCCTACAATTAAAAAAATTCCTAAAGGAAAGTGGTTATGTGAACTCTGTAAATATACTGCTCCACAAATGAACTGGACCATTTGCATATATTGGTGCAATTTTTAAAAATATTTTCCAAAAGGGCAGTCATGAAATTTTTGGTAACCTTTCATGATTGTGTCACTATAAAAAGCATTTCTTTTCATAATTCTGTTTAAAGAAAACGAAGTCCACTAATAAAATATCATTTTAAAATTTTGAATTTTGCCCAAATATTGATAGCACATTGCATACAAAGTATGCCGAATTGTTGCCAAAGATTTTTAAACGTTCTGGAGAGACTCAAAGAACTATTAATTAAACCTTTTTTTGTGATTCGTCTTATTTTTGTGAAATATAGTTTTTTATAGTTTCATAATTTTATTAATATGATTTTGTTAATTCTTCAGTTGATATTTGAGAATAGTGAAATTAAATATGCTTAATATGAGTATACTATAAAACAAAAGCTTTTATATACAGTATGTCCCCGGATAGGTGAAACGACTCTTGTGAAAGGTAAAAAATTCTCGATTTAAATTTTCATTTTTTGGGGTTCAGCCCTGCTTGGTTAAAGGCGAATTTCCAACATAATTTTAGTTCTGAGAGATCAAGTATGCCTTGGAAATTTTAAAAAACCTATTTTTCTGTGAGGTAAAGTACCTTATATGTGGCAAATACGACAAAAAGTTATTAAAAAAAGTTGTTTAGAATCAACACATAGGCCTCTATACCAAATTTCAAAATCCTCAGCCAACTTTGATCTCTCAATTTCTTTTTATGTTTAGGTCCCAAATCAAAGAATTTTACTTTTAACAAAGTTTTTTATT
Organism: Agriotes lineatus; assembly: GCA_940337035.1. NCBI lineage: Eukaryota > Metazoa > Arthropoda > Insecta > Coleoptera > Elateridae > Agriotes > Agriotes lineatus. The sequence continues at coordinate 118,590 of CALNHX010004600.1, forward strand.
TCATAATAAAAAAACTTTGTTAAAAATAAAATTCTTTGATTTGGGAAATAAACCTGAAAGAAAATGTGAGAAATCAAAGTTGGCCGCGGATTTTGAAATTTGGTATAGGGGCCTAGATGTTGATTCTAAACAACTTTTATTTATAACTTTTTGTCGTATTTGCCACATAAAGGGTACTTTACCTTACAGAAAAATAGATTTTTAAAAATTTCCAAGGCATACTTGATTTTTCAAAACTGAAATGATGTTAGAAATTCGCCTTTAACGAAGCAGGGGGGCTGAACCCCAAAAAATGAAAATTTAAATCGAGAATTTTTTACCTTTCACAAGAGTTGTTTCACCTATCCGGGGACACACTGTATACAGTCTGTTCTATAAAAAAGGCCCCGCCTTCTAGCTACTTTATTATTTATTTTAGACCCAATAAACCTTATATCAAATCAAATGGCGCATAAAAACCTACATTTTAACACTATCAAAAATTTTTTATCTTCAATTGTTTCAGAGTGGTGACGTCACGTGCAATTTTTTTAAATGACACGGTATATATTTTTTGACATTTTCTGGTAGAGGTTTTTTTCTCTTTTCAACAATATAAATATTTCATGCACTTGCATAAAAAAATTTTCGTGAAAAATTACAAAACTTTTTCACAGTGGGAGGCCATGATACAAAACTGTAAGCAAAAGTGTAACTCAGAAAAACAAAACAAATAGTAGCCAAACGCTTTAACTGTCAGATTTCAGAATAATCTAAAGTGTTTATTGTTTTGTTTTTCTGAGTTACACTTTTGTTTATAGTTTTGTATGGTGGCCTCCCACCGATAAAAAAGTTTTTTAATTTTTCTCGAAAATTTTCTTATGTAAGGGCATAAAATATTTATATTGTTGAAAAGAGAAAAAAACCTCTACCAGAAAATGTCAAAAAATATACAGTGTCATTTAAAAAAATTGCACGTGACGTCACCACTCTGAAACAATTGAAGATAAAAAAAATTTGATAGTGTTAAAATGTAGGTTTTTATGTGCCATTTGATTTGATATAAGGTTATTGGGTCTAAAATAATTAATAAAGTAGCTAGAAGGTGGGGCCTTTTTTATAGAACAGACGGTATATATATTGTGACGTAATGTAATAAATACATTTTTATGGGTGGTCCAGTACATTTGTGGAGCAGTATATAAATAGAATTATTTTGTTATTCTATGTTGATAGAATTTGTAAATATGTTGATCCTTTATACTTTATCCATTGCAATTCTTTTTCATACTTAATTTAGACATTAGTTATTCTGTTATTTTGTACTGTTATGTAAATATTTTGATTGTTTATGTACCTTAAATTCATTAAAATTTTGTTATAAATTATGGAATAATAAGATTAATGATAGCAAGCTGCTTTTGCTATTAACTTTAAGAGTACCCGCTAGGCTTGTTCGTTTCTCACGGTTATTCTTTGTACCTTCTTTTTATACCAGAATTCCGATTACTGATATATTAAAGCTTGTGAATCAAATTTACATACTGCTCAACATTGATTTGTCAGCTCCATACCGTATGTTTGCATCTGTTGTAAAAAAGTATTATTATAACTAAAATGAAACAAAATGAACTATTGATGTAACAAATTTTTAAGACTTAAATTTACCAATCAGTACGGGAAGTCATAGTAGCAAGTTACGGCATCGATCCATCTCCTGCAACCATGATTAAAGTTTATTTTAGTTAGGATGATTATTTTAATTTTAATTTACATGCTATAACGCTCATACCTGCATATAGCAGAATATATCTACACTGCATCTCTTGTAATAAGGGTAACACTTGTTAGAGATGCCACAATAAATAAATATTAAATAGCTTCAAAATATCCGTTATTCTTTATGCATTAATAGTTATTTGTTAGAGATGCCACAATAAATAAATAGTAAATAGCTTCAAAATATCCGTTATTCTTTATGCATTAATAGTTATTTAACCAACAAGTGTGTTAATGAAGGCGATTAATAATCGAGTGAGTGCCTTTAATAGTTGAGATTATTAATAACCCATTAACAAACAAGTTGATTACAAAAATTTTTCGTTGACCTCAAAATCTTTTTTTGTGACGAAAAATTTGATTAATACAACTAACCTCCATGCAAAATATCATCAAAACATCAAAATCACAAAAACAGTTAATTAATGAAAAAGAGTGGATTAATCAAAAACAGTGTATTTAATGACTTCTATTAATCCATCCTTTTTTAGGAAAAATAATTCATTAATATTGAAATTAAGAAGCGGTCAACGAAAAAATGATTTTTCTTATTCTTTTATGTTGTGTAGACAGCATGTGTAATTTTATTGATTGTTAATGTAGCTTACATAGTTTTAAAATATCCTTATGTTTCTTATCGTATAGGTACCTACTATTTAATAATTTTTGCTATGTGATATTGTAATTTGGCTTTTTATTAATTGGCCACATGCAGAAAAAGATAATAAAATAATTTTACATTATATAATAAATGGTGGTGGATAGTATTAACGTTAGATCCTTAATTAACTAATTTTAATAATTTTGTAGATATTATTATTATTATTAAAGTAAAAATAATTAGATTAACTTTGTTAATACAATTTATTTCATATTTATACAATTATAGGAGAGCATAAATTTACGAGTGCAGAAGAAACTGTTAATATCTGATCTACCACAGCAACATCGTCAGTTTTCTTTTTCGCCAGGAACATAGGCATTGTTTCGTGAAGAACTGTATTTTTTTGACGAAGGACACCAATAACGCGTTGGACGTGTATTCTGAAAAAAAGATATAATTAAGATAATTATTGTAACAATATACTTGCACTACCTCACGCTTGCTATATTCCTGGTTGATGCTATATCCCTTGGATCGAGCTGCCGTTTCCCTTTTAGAAAAGCAGAGGCGTAATCACTGTGGCCATATGTAGTCCTACGGAGTCTTTTATTAAAAAGCCTCTGCCAATACAAAATCTTCTGGCAAAAGATTGTTTAAAATCCCACAATCCTCTGTTAGACCTTTATCGCTTATTCTGCCACCATATCCATGTGATACAAATGATATTGATCCAGGAGGAGTGATGCCTATTAGTACCTTTACCGTATTATGTTGTTTGTACGTAGATCATGTAGTACATTGTACTTCAAGGCTACTTGATTTTTCCACTCTCATCTCAAAACAATTGATTATTACTGAAATCTTGTTGCCAAATGCTACCTTGAAGCATTCTGGCATTGATTTAATCAGCTGATCTCGTTCAGGCCAAATAATAAAATTTTTCATCCGATGATATATAATATTCAATGTGGTATAAAATATTCTAGAAATTGTTTGTACACTGACGTTAAACATGTATGCCAATAAACTAAAATCTAAATGTAATCTAAGTTTTATCACCGTTATCATAAACATGGCTCTAAGCATGTTTTACGTACTGAATTAGGAATAAATATATATAATTAAATGTGAACTGTATATATTGTATGTATTTGGTGTAGCATTTGCCATAGTAGACGTGTGTAAAAGATTTTTGTTTGTAATGTCGCAAACAAAGTATATCTATCTAACGCCCAAAACTTTAAATGCGGCATGTGCCGTGGGCTACGTCATTCTTCCATGCTCACGTAAAACTTTTACATTCACTGGAAAACTCTCACTTTTCTTAACTTGTAGAACAATTCTTTTCATAATTTTTTTTTACTGCGTTCCAACAACGTCGTATTAATTAGGACGCCTTCCAGGGGCGAGCGTTTCCTTTCCAGAGACTTTCCATTTGAAAATATATTTTTTGGAACTTTTCCTTACTGCCAATCTCTAGCGTGCTTTTAAAACTTTCTTTAGTGCAACAAAAGTTATTAAATTTGTCGTACATTTTAATTGCGGCATATGCCGCGGGTTTCAGCTAGTAAATTAATAATTCTAGTCTAATCAGTGCCCTCAAATAACCAACCCTTTAGTCGAAGTTTAAAAATAGGTAGAGCACATGTTTTAAAAGTAAAAGGGATATTATTATAAAGTTTAGCAATATTATAGGAGAATGAACGTTTATACAATTGAGTCCGATGTGATGGAAAATCTATAAGACCTCTATGTCTCAAATTTAAATTATGAATGTCAGTACGAAATTTTATTTTATTGTACAGGTAAGGAGGAGATTTATTGATAATTATTTTATGATAAAATACAAGACAATGTAATAGACGCCTTTTTTCCATACTAAGCCATTTGGTCTCTTTAATTTTGTGAGAGATATGTTCTCGACGTCTAATACCATGGATAAGTCGCAAACAGGAGTTTTGGACAATTTGAACTCTTTTGCTAGTCAATTTATCAATACAAGGACCATACACGATATCGCAATAATTAAACTGTGATAACACCAATGAGTCACATAAAAGCACTTTAACGTTTTTGTTTAAACTTTGTCTATGATTATAAAGCAGTTTAAGGTTTCCATAAGCTATACAAGTATATTTATTAATGTGCTCCCGGAATCTGAGCTGATAATCTAGGGTTACACCTAAATTGCGAGCCGTATCAGTGCAAGGAATTGTGACATTATTAACAGCAATATGAATATGAGGTAATTGGGAAATTCTAGTGTTTTTACCACCAAAAAGTATAACATTAGATTTCAAAGGATTAATGGTAAGCGAATGTAAAGCAGCTAATTGAACTAAATTGTTTAAATCTTCATTAATACGGCTACAAGCAACAACAGCGTCCTCAGGTTTAAACGAATAATACAGCTGCGTATCGTCAGCCTACTGATGATATACGCAGTGTTTTAGAATTTTACATAGACTGGAAGAATAAATTATATAGAGTAATGGGCCCAAAACCGATCCCTGAGGAACCCCATGTTTAAGAGTTTGAAGCTCAGACCTATCATTTGCCAACACCATGCACTGCTGTCTGTTGCACAGATAATCTTGAATAAAATTTAATGCTACATTATCAAAACCAAAACACTGTAGAACAGCCAACAGTACGCGGTGATTGATTGTATCAAAGGCCTTGGAAAAATCAAGTAGAACTAGAGCTGTTAACTTGCCTTCATCGGTAGCTTGAAATATATCATCAGTCACTTTTAATAAGGCAGAGACGCAACT